>CALYLW010002680.1:0-35063 GCA_944989445.1 Ampullaceana balthica | reverse complement strand
CAATATCCAAACAATGATTTGTGCATGTGGAATTTAACGGGAGTTCCAAATTCTTACTACGTCATAAGGTAATTGATATACACAGGTACCTCAGGTTACGAACTAAATTCTTTCCAGGACAGTGTTCAGAACACACAAAAAATACATAAAAGTTCGAAGTTATTCGTAACCCAAATAGTTCGTAACCTGATGTATTAGTAAAAAGAGGTAACGCTCAATTGAAATTTAATAGCAAATGAGCAATTTCAAATTAATTGAACGTGTACTTTATAAATAGAATGTCACGATTTCCACCTAAAGAAAATACGAAGAAGATTTTAAACAAAAAGTTATTATTTTAGAATACAAACATCTTAATATCATTTATTTGTTCGTTTTGTGGAAAACTTTTTCAGACATTGATGATTATTATATTATGATGAATTTTGTGGCAGCATCAATTTTTAGGAGTGCAGCGAAGTTGATTTCAAAGATAGCTGTTTGTGGAATTTTAAGGTTTCTGTTAAACACCAGTTTAAAATTTTCAACAGCTACACAATGTTCAAGTTTTCACCAGTTACACTAGTTTCAATATCTCGTCAGATAATCCCCTTCATGTTTTCTTTCCTTCAGCATCACGTACATGGACATGGAAAGAAGGGACGACTGCTCTTACGACTCCCTCAAAATATATGACGTTACAAGTGTATTGAATACTCAGTTAGCTATGTTTTGTAACAGTAACGACTCAACAACAAAGTTCGTGGCTTCTTCGTCTAATTCAATGCAACTTATGTTTAAAACTGATGGTTCTGTAATTGGCAGGGGATTCAGTGCATATTATAAACGTTTTGGTACGATGACATTTTTGTTAATTTTATGAATATTCTTTAACATGAGTCTCCCATGAAAAAAATGATTGCTTCGGCTAAATAGTTAACAATAGTTAAACTTATTCTTTTTAATGACAACATTATTTCCAATTTTCAAATGGCAATTCAAATCTGTTTTTGTTCTTTAAATTTCAATGTTGCTTAATATTCTTGAAAAGTATTTTTCATTTAGTTAAGTAATACTATCTTGCTTATTAAACTGACATTTCACAACTACCGCGTTAAAAAGTATCTGTATTTGGTTTAAATAACGTCTGTCATGTATGTTTAGCTTACAACGCAACCATAACTGAGCCACGTCATGGTTACATCGTCAGTCCTGGTTATCCACTCAAGTACCCGGCGAGTTCCTACTTCTCCTGGACATTTATTGGGAATACCGGGACTTTCATTTCTTTACGGTAAATTCTATCACATTACACGCCATTAAATGACTATACATATAACAAATAGTAGTTAAATTGTTAAAAAATACGTTTACACATTCCAAAAGTGTTTAGAAAAAAATACAATCGATGTCATTTTGGCTAATCATAATTCTTTAATAGACTTTTTGCACTTTGATAAGAGGCAGTACATTTTTAAAAAAATGCCAATTATATACAAGAGTGATTGTTGCGAAAAGAATTTTAAGAAAACGTGCTATGTCTTGTAACCAGGAAGATAAAAACAAGCTTAGCATTCTTGGATATTAAAGGTATTAGACTATATGTCACATTTGTGAACTTTACAAAATACATTACATGCCATTTTGGCTAATTATAATTTTTTAATACACTTGATGCACTTTGCTAAGTGGAAGTAATTTTTTTTTAAATGCAAATTATATGCAACGTTGATTAAAGTGAAAAGAATTTTAAGAAAACATCCTACGCCTTGACACCAGGAAGATAAAAACAAGCTTAGCATTCGTGGATTTTTAAGGTATAAGACTCTATGACACATTTGCAAACTTTACAACTGTTTTTGATCAGGTATTCTAGAAGCTAAAAACCGATGAACAATTTTCTTTGATCTACAGTCGGGGCGTCCAAAATTTTTGATAGCGGGTTGTATTCCTGGAAATAAAGTTATTTCGGGGGCCAGATTAAAACGATAAACAAAAAATGACATAGGTTGAGATGTTTTTTTATTGCTAAATTTTAATGGGAAATGTGAAACTGAGATCTTGAAATACAGTAAATAGCAGAGGTCAGGCTTAATGTCACTGGTTTTGATACTAATGACATCATGCAGGTGAGAGTCACTCAATCTCGTCCTCACAAGGTTCTTGTAATAAATCATACCTGAAAATATCTGCTCACACAACTATGTCGAGCCAAACAAGCTGAGCATTTTCTTAGCAAATGTTCGAATCACTTGAAATATCTATCCAGCTGACGGTAAAAGTCAATGAGAAAAAGATGTTGTTGTATGCTGCGACATTCAGCATCACTTTGCAACTCTATGAGTTCCAGGAGCTGATTGCCTGGAGCATTATAAGGGTAAACATAAAAAGGTGTAGAAAAAAACAAACAACATGATTTCCTTTTCAATAGTTGCAAAGTCCTGAAAGCGTCTTTGAAATTCATCAGGCAATTATGTGAAAAAACCGAAACATAACTCTGCATTTGATCACTGAAGCTTCTTTCTGGAAAACTTGTCATCATTTCCTGTAGTGGAAATGTGTGGTATTTGGCTGTATTTGAGACAGTTGTCTTTGAAAAAGTTGTAGCTTGATCCCAAAGGCCTGGATATGTAAATATTATTGGCTTTCCAGTGCATTGTGCCCTTGAAGATTTTTGTTAAGCACGTTTAGATGTCTTGCAATATCAACTAAAAATCCAGAAACTGCCAGCCAAGCAGTATCAGATAGTTCTCAAATTGGTTGTGCCTTATCTTCCATTAATTGCCCTATTTATTTTATAAGTGCGTAGAAGCGCTGAAGTGCTGTCAACCGACTGAGCCATTTTACATCATTCTGATACACAACATCTCCGGATTCTTCCTGGATCTCAAGAAGAAACTGATGAAACTGGACTTTTAATGTAATATAGAATGATAGTTAATGGGGTTTTCCGGCTTTGTGAATGCTTATATTAGATTGTTGCGCGGTGCGCATTATATTGACACATTCCCTGCGTGACGTCATATTGTGTTTAGTTTCAGAATTTCTTATTTGAATCGACTTTTAATGTAATCTAGAATAATTTCCCTTGAATAAAAAAATCGGAAATTCTTTGTTGTCAATTGCGTTTAAATACTCATTCGAGGTTTTATTACTTGTTTTAAACTTGCATTCTCTTTTCTAAAATAGGAATTAAAATGTCTAAGTACTATAAACTTCACTAAAAATATAGCACAAATACATAAATATGGATAAGTAGATTTGTCACATTTTAAGAATGAATTTAAACATGAAATTTTAACATTTACTGACAACATGACAAATTGGAGTATGATTATACGTTTTTAATTTTTTTTTAAAGTCCTATTATTTCTTTTTTATTTTTATTTTGCCGATAGTAGCAATTACATAATTTACAGAATTATAGGTCTTAATATATATTTTTAAAAGATTTACTGAGTTACTGGTCTTCTAATTTTAATTTTAATTTTGTAAGACTGCGTAGTTAAAATGAGACAATGCTATCACAATTCTATAGCAATTTTCAATAATTTATAAATAATTAATAATTTAATATTTTATTTATTAGTTCATCAATCATTAGAATAATTAAACGCAATTTAATAATCTTCTGTATGCAAGGAGCGTCTGTAATAGTTAAGATAGACATGGTTAAACTTGGATAAATAAGGGCAACGTTATGGAATAAAGATGTTTATTACGTACCTTACAATAAACAAAATGTGTTGAATATAATAAAAGCCGAAAATGTTGTTTCAAAAATTTTTATACAAAAAACTATTTAAAAATTTTAAACTCAACCACGCCATATTCGTTTCCGCTTGCGAATCGTCGAAAAAAAATATTAAAATTAAGTCATCGATTTTTACCGTAGGCTGTCAACGAATTTCGAACACTTAACAGTACATAACTTCATTGTGTTTTAAAAAATCCATTTCCATGTTAATGAAAAAAATAAATATAATTGATTTTCACCATCATTTGACGTACTTAAAACAGTACAAAATTTCCACTTTTCAAAAATAAATATAAGGTAGTTACAGAAATAACGTCAGTCAATAAATTATTTCAGATGAGACCACGGGCCAGTTTAAATTGCATCACGGACTGCTTTTGGCCCGCGGGCCGGACTTTTGAAACCCCTGATCTACAGCTAAAATGAATATTTTTATGAGCTTAAAATTAAATGAGATCCACCAGGAAAAAATTACACGTAATTCGTTTACTTTAGAAAAGTATGACTGATACATATATTCTAATTGCAACGTGATTTATGTAAGTCTGTTAAATTTCTGGAATCTCTCAATTGTTAAAGATAAATAAGGATGATGGTAGTTCTAAATTAACTAGTAGATAAAATAATTAATGTTTAAATAAAGTAAGTAGTCACATAACTTTAAAGGTAAATAAATAAACATCAATGGATTTGTTTCTCGGGTCATCAATGTAAGGGATTAACTTAAACACGCGTTTTGGGACCTTTGTCTATGCTTAATTAATGTTAACATGCATTTAAAAAATAAAATCACATGCTAGGAAGCTTATTATTATTTATGAATTGAATAAAAAATTATACAAATTTCTTTTTCAATATAAACAATATTTTGTCTGCTACCTCGTTGAAAAGTTCGAAAAATGGAGAATTTTTCTATGTCAAACTATTTTTATGAGGCCCTGCTATAATTGATGTAATTTCAAAGAATCCATGGTCTCGAACTCTTTAAAAAATCTGTACAAATAAGCCTGTTTAATAACAGTATGTAATCGTTAAATTGTCTATCTTTACCAAATGTTTTATATAAAAAAAACTTTTATACCTTGTCTAAAAAGCAATGCCATCCTTCTTTTAACAGTCTTTTGAATGTAACAATTGAGAGTTCCCTTCCGTGCTTCGATCCTATCAGTATCTATGACGGGAACAACACAAACACCAGGTTACTTGCTAAGTTATGTTCAAACAATTATTCTCAACCAATTTTCATGTCTACTGGGAACGCCCTATTCGTTGTCTTCAGAACTGATAGTTCAAATGAGTACTCAGGATTTTTGGCCAGCTATGAAATTAATGGTATATTGCTGCATTTTTTCTCACTGTTGTTTTAAAAATCAAAAGTTATTTAAAGTGTGAAAACTCTGCCATTTTTTGTAAGATTAGTTTCATGACACGTGAATTTTTAAAGGCATTTTCTTATGTAGGTTTGTCCAATAATAAACATATAATTTATGAACTGAGTGAAATGACGTTTCCTCTTATAATCTTCAGAGTGTGAGACAATATTAACCAACCCAGTAGGTGGCATCGTTAGTCCCGGCTACCATCTTGGCTTTGTTGCAAACCTCAGTTGCAGCTGGACAGTGTTGACCAACCCAAATAAAATTATATTTCTAAGGTTTGATTACTTTGAAAAAAAGTATTATATTCCAAATAATTTTATGAAATTGAAGTAAAGAAATAAAATCTAATTTTGAAAATGGTTTCAATAATAATCGTTAAAAAAAGTTTTATTGTTCAACAAATTTTCGTAAGAACTTTATCTTTAACAATTTACAAATAATTAAAAAAGCAATGTCTGTGTATTAATATTCAATCAATAATGCTAACCTTTGATTATTTGTTAGCCACAATACATTGAGTAAATTTTCTTAGTTAAATTTCTGCTATTAAACGATGCATAAACTTTGCCACTTTTCTGTTACAGACTAAATGAAGTATATTTGAGTGACCATCTTGACTGTACATTCGATCATCTAAAAATCTATGATGGAAGTGACATTCAGTCTCCACTCGTTGGCACATTTTGCTACTCAAACTCAACATCTACAATAGTTTCAACATCAAACGTCTTATATCTGGTTTTAGAAACGGATGAAAGTCGTAATTATAAGGGATTCATAGCAACCTACATAAGTGCAGGTAATGTATTAGGCAGTAATGTGTTATTTATTTAATTATCGTTTTATGTCACTTTAGATTCCAACGACAATATCACAACTTTCGTGTAGGTGAATCATTTTACAAGAATTTTAAAAAATGATTAAATTTAAATAACATATTTAAGAGGTTTTAAAATGTTAACAAAATTTTAACTGTCGCTTAACACTAACAATTATAATTTAACATTTCTAATAAGAAAATTGTATATTAAAAAAATTAAAAAAATAAAAAATAATTTAAAAAATAGGAGGAAATTTAGATTTTTTAATAAGTATCTTCTAAAAAATGTATGACTATTTCGTTTCCCGCAATAATAATTTTACAGTCATGGAAATGTATAGATAATCTCAGGTTTTAAAAACTAAGACCCTGAGTTCCTGAGAACTGACTGAATATCTAAAGCACTAACAAAGAAATCAATGATTTAATTTTTCCTACATCTAACATCCTATTCTTGTCAAAATTATGATATGATTTATTTTTTCTATTCTTATGTTCCATCTTGTTGAAGACTTCCCTGTTGAAACGATGTGTAACAACTCAACAACGTGCATCCAACGCCCTGTTTGTCTATATGACAGTTGTGTGTGCCCAAATAACTATTACTACAGTAGACCATCAAACACGTGCTCTGAAGGTATAGTTTTCTATTAACCGTAAAAGTTAAAATAAAAACTGTAAAGGAAACCAATGTTTATTCTAATACCAATTCATATTCCATGCTTATAATTTTGAATACAAGGTACCCGCGCTGCGCAGCCGAAAAGTAGGATTTAGTTAAAGATGGATTATCGTGTAACAAATATCTGGAAAATGGCACCAAAAGTAAAAAAAAACGTTAGAAAAGTTCAATATGGCAACTATTTTTTTTTGTGGCAACTGACATTGGCGTCATACCCATTAAAATAAGTAGGTGTCGGTTAGAGCAGGGAAGCCACCAACCAAATTTGGTGAAGATTTGGCCATAAAAAGTAAAATTTACATAGCGAACGTTGTTGACCGACAAGGCCGTTAGGCGTAGAATTTTGAAATGAAACCTGCTTAACTTTAGGACATCAGGGTTTCCATGCCTTACAGTTTTTTAACGCAATTTCCCATAGGAATATTGCGTTTATATATTTGAAATGTCTGAAGAGTTTGCACATGCAACTCCTCCTGAACCATACCAGATAGAGGGTTCGGGTCTTTGCAAATATGTTAAGGAGGTCTCAATGATGTGCAAGGGCCAAAAAAAAACCCCGAAAAAGTTTACAGGATTTCCTGGATAATTCAAAAAACCCGAAAAAATATCAGTATTTTGTCAATTTCTTGCCAATCATAACACCTATTGGGTTGAAACAAACGCAAAACGATAGCTAATAATATTTAGAACAACGTTTGAGAAGGAATGTTTGAAAGCAATTGTTTTGTTTAGTTTCAAAATTATTGATTTGAAATGATTTTTAATTTAATCTAGCATGATAGTTAATGGGGTTTTCCCACTTGTGAATGTGTTGCGCATTATATTGACACATTCTTGGTGTGATGTAGCGCGAGGGTATATGACGTCATACTTTTTTTTAGTTTCTGAATTACTGATTTGAAACGATTTTTAATATAATCTAGAACAGGGGTGTACAAACTACGGCCCGCGGGCCGCATGCGGCCCGCTATGGAGTTTTTTATGCACGCGGAAGCCTGCGGTAATATCGAAAAAAATCAATGCATTTATGTTAAAGATAGATGTTTTTCCTTGAATCGAGGCTAAGTTTTGGTTAGGTCCGGCCCCTTGATGTTTCATTGCTTACTAATGCGGCCCTCGCCCTAAAAAGTTTGCCCACCTCTGATCTAGAATGATTTCACTTGAATCAAAAAAATCGGAAATTTTTTCGGAAATTGCGTTTTAATACTCATTAGAGTCTTTATTACTTGTAAAATATGAGTCATCGAAATCTTATGTAACAAGTAAGATTGAGAAACATCTATTGTAGCACAAACCCTTAATGGGAATGTGCTAAACAGCTTTTCTAAAGTTTCATGGCGATCAGTGACTAAAATAATATTTATACACTTTATATAAGGGGAAAAAATCAATTAACAGTAGGATATAAAATTCAGAACAGCTGTTTATTCCAATCTGGATGATGATACATTTGATAGTCAATATTTTTAAATCCCTTATATTAACTTCACCGGCGTCTCTGTCATCATCTCTCTCTGTCTTGGGCGGGCGGAAAAACAAAAGTAAAAAATGACCCACTTCCCGTGATCCGATCAAGCTGAAATCTGGCACACGGACCCGTTTCACCTAACAATGCATCGTATTAAAATTTCAGATCGATCGAACGTACCGTAATTAAATTAATGCATATTTAGCTTATCCTTATATGAGGTATGTAATTCAAATTCACTGTTTGTTATTGTTTTTTTTCACGTGAAAGTTTGAGTTGACGCGTTGAGGCGATCCATCGACGTACCCGCGTGCTTTTGTTTACATTTTACGTGTCACGCTGAGCTCGGTCAAGCGAATCGGTGACCAGACTTTTCCCCCTCTACAGGGTTATGAAGCAAAGTTGAGTTACGACAGATTCAGTCTGTAAATATTTGTAAATACTTTTAGTTATGTCTCATATATAAGGGATTTATAGTCCAAAAATTTGTTTTTACGGGTTTGTTTTTTCAAGGAATAAGGGCCCCTTGGCAAAACGGTGCAAGATGTAAAGTTCAAATGGCCACAAACATTCAGTCGGGTTCATGATGGAGATATGTGTCAATATTTGTCACGGTTGTTTAACATTTAATGGGGTATAAAGCTTTAAAAGTTGTTTTTTTTTAAAGTTGCTGAAGCAGTTGGCATTAGGAGTTTGGTACCATTTAGAATTGTAATATGGGCGATCAAATTCTATATACCAAGTTTAGTCAAGAATAGTCAAGATCCATCCATTTACCTAGTAGCCACTGTTTAAACTGGCATTGAAAGCCCCCGGGCCTAATTGATGTAAGATGTAAATTTCAAAACAATTGTTATTTTCAATCTTTTTCATGATGGAGATGTGCCAACACTTATAGAGATTATTTAAAATGTAATGGGAAATATAGCTTTAAAATTTACAAAATAAGTATATGACAGCCCCGTCCCAAACGGAGTGGACCTAAGGAGTGGACCCAAGGAGTGGTAACACCTTATAGAGCTTTAATATGAGCCATCAAATTTGATATACTAAGTGGGGTCAAGTTCCATCCATTTACCCAGTAGTAACTGTTAAAATAAATCTTATGTAACTAATGTTGACAAAATTGACATTTTATCTTATCTTATCTTATCTTATCTATACAGACGCTCCTTCTATGTAGAAGATAGTTGCGTCCACAGACCATGACAGATGATCTGTTGGCAAGTGATGCAGCATTCACAGGCCACGGCTTTGTGGGTTCCACGCATTACCCAGCCGCCTAACTACATGTAGTGTTAGGTACCCATTCGGAGCGGGGTGACTCAGGGACGCCCTAGGCCCCGGGAACAAACCCTTGCCTTCACACGGATTCGAACCCGTGACCATCGGTACGACAGTCCAGTGCGCTGCCACTCGACCACCACGTCCCCACCGACCACCACGTCGCCTCCAGCCATTTTTAAGTGGCATTTTAAAATCTTTTTATGCCAGAAACCATTGTGGGAACGTACTCAACAACTTTCTTAAGTTTCATTTTTTATCAGAGGAATACAATAGTATTTATACAACTTACTTAACAAGGGCCTCCCGGGCCCAGTTGGTGTAAGATGTAAAGTTTAAAACAACTATTGATTTCTATCTAGATCATGGTGGATAAATATATCTACATTGGTCAAATCGGGTAAAATGGATTGGGGAATAAAGAATTAAGTGTAAACTAAAAAAAAATTAGGCTACGGCACAAAAGGAATTATCATTAGGAGTTTATTGCCCTAAAGGATTTTAAGATGTGTCACCAAGTTTTTATTTACCAAGTTTGGTCAAGATCCATCCATTTAAACAGCAGCTAAAGTTTAAACATATTTTTAAAAAGCTATAATAAGGAAAAAAAACTACATTTTTGGCGGGCCCCTGGCCCCCTTGAGTGGTAATTTAACATTTTTTCACCAATTATGATTGTAAGAGTGTACTCAACAACTTCCCGAAGTTTCAGGCTTCTACTTACACGGGGAGTTGGAGGATTAGTGATGAGCCAGTCAGTCAGTCAGTCAGTTAGTAAGTCAGGGCTTTGCATTTTTTTAGTATAGATAACAAATTTATTATGTTATTTTTTTAGTTCTCACATAATAGGATTAGAACATTGTCTGTTAGGTTCATTTTGTCTATTACTTATTATTCCCCAACTCATTTTCGTATGAGAAGCCTGATGGTAGCTACAAAGATTTATTAAATGGAACATTTTATTTTATTGGAATTGGTTTCAAATTTTAGCTATCAGTTCGTTTTAACTGGCATGCGTTATTGTCCCATTAAATTGTATAAAACCTCTAGTTGTGGTATTTAAGCCAATAAAACGTATTGACATTTCTCGAAATGTATTGCTTTTCATTGCTGGCATGCCATATTTTTACGAAGAACAAGAATAACACATCAGATAAAAACATCTTTATTGATGTGCTATAAAAAAAAACTCCAGTATTCACTGAGATTACGCCAAAAAAGGACAGTGAACCATGTCAAATGAAATTATGCTGTGATTAAACAGACATTATTTTTTCAAGTTACATTTTCTATTCTGTTTGATATTCCGTCAGTCAGTCATTCTGTCAAATCTTGTAATGAATGTTTCACAAATTTTCAGTTCTCCGATTGAGTAGAAATTGTGCCTACATATGCACTTGTGATTACAACGCATTAATAAATGATAAACAGATAATAATATCGTATGAATTATTTTAATTATATTTTTTGAAAAATTGTTAGTTAATTTTACAATGACAATAATTAATATGCGTATTGTGGCCCTTAACTCACAAGTGCCACGAAAGTCGACCACATGTAGAACTTAAATGTTTTTGAATTGAAAACCCTTAAATATTTTTAAAATGTTTTGCTAAACATGTTCAATTTGATTTTATTTGTTTACTTTTTTTAAAGCTCTTGGTGAAACAAGAATTTGTGAATCTCGGGTACCAAACATGTGCAGCAGAAGGTCAGATTTAGTGTGTCAGCCGGACATGATTGGTGTCACAAGGTGTCTATGTCTGTCAGGATCGTTTAACAACGGGACTCGCTGTCTACCATGTGTGTTAAACACTTTTCTGAAAGTTCTCTTAGTCTTTAACATTTAAGATACACGGATAAATGTTGTTCGTCCGTCGATTCGACGAAGACCAATCTAGTCATCCGAGGGTTGCTGGGACTGGCTTTGCTTGTGCATGCGCAGATGTCTGATGAGGCCGATCCTAGCACGGAAGGTTCGGGAACAGAAGGGACAAGGGACGAGTGGGACATCTCCAGGAGGGTTCACAGAATGGGCCTTTCGGGCTTGCCTCTTCTTTTCTGCGGAGGTGATCCTGTTTGCCTCACATGACTTGGCACCTTCGTGGATGGAAGAACGCCAGGTGGAACGGTCCTTTGCAGCAAGTTCCCACGTGTCTGGGTTGATGGCAAACGCTTTCAGTGAGACTTTCAGTGTGTCTTTGTAGCGTTTCTTTTGCCCACCGTGGGACCGCTGGCCATGCTGGAGCTCGCCATAGAAGAGTCTCTTTGGCAGTCTCTCGTCTGGCATTCGGACCACGTGCCCTGCCCAACGAAGCTGGGACTGCATCAGGAGTGAATATGCTGGGGAGACCTGCCTTGGTCAGTACCACTGTGTCTGGTATTTTATCCTGCCACTTTATGCCGAGGATCTTCCTGAGGCTTGTTGAATGAAAGTGGTTAAGCTTCCTAGCATGGCGCTGATACACAGTCCATGTTTAACACGCATATAGCAGTGTGGGGAGCACCACCGCCCTGTACACTTTCAGCTTGGTCTGGATGGTAATGCCTCTTCTGTTCCAGACATTTGGGTACAACCTGCCAAAAGTGGAGCTGGCTCTGGCAATTATGACACTCACTTTGTCATCGATGGTGGCATTTTGCGACAGTGTGCTGCCTAGGTATGAGAACCGTTGCACTGTGTTGAGTCTCTTGCCGTTGACAGTGATGCTGGGCTCAACGTAGGGCCTTCCAGGCGCAGGCTGATGGAGGACTTCAGTCTTCTTGGTGTTGATCGTCAGACCAAAGTTTGTGCAGGCGCTGGAGAACAGGTTAACGCTGCATTGCATGTCGGCTTCTGAGGCAGCATTGAGAGCACAGTCATCAGCAAACAGGAGGTCTCTGATGATGTCTGTCATAACCTTGGTTTTTGCATGGAGCCTCCGAAGGTTGAACAGTTTGCCATCTGTGCGGTACCTCAGGTTAACACCAACACCCTCGTCTCTGAAGGCCTCTGTCAGCATGGCGGAAAACATGAGGCTAAATAGTGTTGGTGCCAGGACGCAGCCCTGCTTGACCCCGTTTGTGACTGCGAAAGGATCAGAAAACTCTCCGCTGTCCTGGACTCTGGCCTGCATGCCCTTGTGGAATTGTCTCACCAAGACGATGAATTTCCTTGGGCAACCGTACTTGGACATTATCTTCCACAGACCCTCTCTGCCAACGGTGTCAAAAGCCTTGGTCAGGTCGACATAGGTGGAGAACAGGTTAACGTTCTGCTCCTGACATTTCTCTTGCAGCTGCCTGGCAGCGAACACCATGTCGATGGTCCCTCGCTCTTTTCGGAAGCCACACTGACTTTCAGGCAGGAGTCCTTGGTCAAGGTGGACCGTGAGGCGGTTGAGCAGGATTCTGGCAAGGATCTTTCCTGCGATAGATAGCAGGGATATGCCTCTGTGGTTGTCACAAGCCTGTCTACTTCCTTTTTGCTTATAAAGATGTATGATGGAGGCATCTTTGAAGTCCTGCGGGATCGTCTCTTGCTGCCACACCAAGAGAAATAGATGGTGGAGCCTTTCAGTCAGGGCTGTTCCTCCCTCCTTGTAGACCTCAGCTGGTATGGCGTCAGAACCAGGTGCTTTGCCACTGGAGAGAAGATAAATTGCTTTCTGGGTCTCGAGCAAGGTTGGGGGGTCATCCAGTGCTTTGTTTGTGGGCACTTGGGGAAGACGATTGATGGCTTCTTCGTTGATTGTCGAAGGACGATTTAGGATGCTTTCAAAATGTTCGGCCCACCTCTTCAAGATCTTCTCTTTGTCTGTGATGAGAGTGTTACCGTCTGCGCTGAGGAGGGGGTTTGAACCTGAGGGCGTGGGGCCATACACTTCTTTCAAAGCGTTGTAGAAGTTTTTATAGTCACGCTTGTCTGCATATCCTTGGATCTCGTCGGCTTTGTTGCTGAGCCAATCGTCCTGCATCTGACGGAGCTTTTGCTGTACAGTCCTGCGTATGTTGTTGAGTGCATCTCTCCTTGCCGTGGACCTGGGATTATTGAGGTAAGCTTGGTGTAGGAGGTGTTTCTCATCCAATAACTGCTTGATGTCTTCGCAGTTCTCATCGAACCAGTCCTTATGTTTCCTGGTCTGAGGCCCCAGAGTCTCTGAAGCTGTGGTGTAAATCAGCTCTCTGAGTGACGCCCAGTCTGCCTCCACGTTCTGGTTGCCTGGAGAGGTAGATTTCAAGCGCTCTTCCAGAGCATCCACCAAGGACTGCTTGCAGCTGGCGGTCATTAGTTTGGCAACATTTAGCCGTTTGGGGGCTTTCTTCCCTTGCGGGCACCGTTTCGGCTGAATGCGGATGTTGAGCTTGGTGATGATGAGGCGGTGGTCTGTCCAGCATTCAGCCCCGCACATGGACTTGGTCACTCGTACATCCTGCCTGTCCCTCTTCCTCATGATGGCGTAGTCAATAAGATGCCAGTGCTTAGAGCGGGGGTGCATCCATGACGTCCGGTTACGGGTTGGGAGGCGGAAGATCGTGTTGGTGATCAGCAGTTCATGTTCAGCGCAGGTCTGGAGTAAAAGAAGACCGTTGCTGTTGCAGTGACCCACTCCATGATGACCAAGGGCTCCTTCCCAGGCAACGTTGTCTTTGCCAACTCTTGCGTTGAAGTCGCCTAGCAAGATGAGTTTGTCCGCCTTTGGAACGTCGGCAATGACAGTGTAAAGTTCTTCATAAAACTTTGCCTTCACTTCATCTGTATTAGTCATGGTTGGAGCGTAGGCACTGATAATGGTGAGGTGTTTCTTTCCAGCCAGTGGGAGTTTCATGGTCATGAGCCTGTCGTTCACTCCCTTGGGAAGTCCAGCCAGCTTTCCGACAAGAGATGTCTTAACTGCAAAACCAACGCCTGCTTCACGCCTCTCCTCGCTTGGTCTGCCACTCCAGTAAAAAGTGTAGCCAGATCCTCTTTCACAGAGCTCTCCTTCTCCCGCGAGCCTGGTCTCGCTCAGGGCTGCGACGTCGATGCCGTATCTAGCGAGTTCTTTTCCAATCAGTGCTGTTCTCCTCTGGGGTCTGTCCGCATCGTCCCTGTCCATGAGTGTGCGCACATTCCATGCGCCCAATATAAGAGGAACTATCCTCGTTTGCTTTTTTTTGGTTTCGACCGCTGGTATAGGGTCCCCACCAGCCGCGGTATGCTGGCTAGGGTAAGCTGGAGCAGGCAATGTTTAGGGCACCTTTTCTAGCCCCTTCCTCATGCCATGGAGGTGAGCAGTGCATTCCTGAAGAGGGCTGCTCAGTCGCCCAGGGGGCTGCCGGACTCCACCGCTGCTCCGTGTCAGCGAAGAACGACCCAATGCCCTGGGCCGCCTGTGTGCAGAGTTGCGGCTACGGCTCCCAGTGTACCCACACCTGCCGCTTCGTCGCTTGCCTGTCGCCACAGGACTTGTCGGTGACTGATGGGATGGATGAAAAAAGTGACTTGCGTGATGACTTGGATTTAAGTGAGAAAGAGTTGCGCAGTTCGTCGATCTCACTCTCTCGCCCGAGACCATCTTGATCCAGCGGAACGCTAAGGGCATGACAAGACACACAGGACATCATGGCCATCCGCTGCAGCCGTCTCCATCACCAGCCGTCTCGACACGGATAAATACTAGTTTATTGAATGCATTTTCTAATAGTTATATGCTATAGAAAAAACAATACCGTATTTGTTCATTAAATCTTTTCATAAGATATCCTAAACCTAAGACATTAAACAATGTCAACACACATGCGATAAAACACGTAAAAGACACTCAGTTACACACATACTCACACATATACTCATACACAAACTCACACACACACGCTTGCATGAAAATCAAGACACTGTGGAAAATAATTTGGCTATTTGTATAAGAAGAAAAAATTCAACTCCTATATTAACTAATTGTTCGTATTTGAAGTAAATCTAAGAAGTGTTATAACGTAGCATTATGATTTGAAATGAGGACATCTTTAGGTCAATTTCTATTCCCAGATTTCAACCTGAGTTTCGTCCTGACCAGTTCTCCTGACATCCTAACCAAGAATGTGACTTTTCATGTGACCACTGGTGCAACAAGTCAACCAGTCAGTTATCAAGTAGTCTGGGTAGCCACAGATGACAGTAGCGATTTTGGAGAAGTGGTAGCCAGTCCAAGTGGTTTGTTAGTACAAGGGCTGACACCAGGAACAGCATACAACTTTACAGTTTTGGCAGAAATACAAGGCCTTGTCTACTACAATGACACAACATTGTCTATGAATTTTACCTTGGAAACATGTATGTTGGGAATGGAAATTTAAACACCTTTTTCTTATAAAATAATTTATTTACTTTTAATGAAAAATATTCCAATTGAATTCAATTAAATATTCAGCCTTATCGATTTCATCTTTAAATTACATGTAGTATGTTTAAAATATCAATGTGACAAAGTTTTTTATAAAATATTTTTGGATAATTTTATTTGATTCTAGAGGAGCTTTTGCTCACTCGCAAAGATGTAATTTTTGTTTTCAAAGTTTTATCTTTAAAAAAAACAATAGTTGTTTGGTCAACTGAAGTTAGCTTTGAAAGAGACCTTAGTTGCAAGCAATATTTAGTTAAAATACTTAGAAAGAGTATCAGCCTTAATGTTTCATTGTAATATTTCTGGAAATATTTCTTTGACTAGATATTGCTAATATTTTTATTTACTGCAATAAGAAAAGTGGTAAATAAAACTTTCGATCTAAAGACTAAATCTGAATTGTTGATTCCTAAAACAAAGTAATTGGTAACACATGTAGATTCACTATTTTTACTTATTTAGAAACGGTTGTATTTAACTAAATTAAATTATGTTTCTTATTATCATTGAACCCACCAATTTCAATAGATAATAGGATCTGGCATAGATTGCAAATGTTTCGCCACAGGGTTATGGCCGAATATAGTATATTAGTATTAGTATTTTTTTTCGAAAACATTGAACATTCTTTTTTAATTTAATTTGTTCAGTTTAGACTATTCTTAGTTTAGTACTAGTACTATCACACTCAAGATGAGTCATTGAAAAAGCTTTTTCACCAGGAGTCTTTAAAAATGTATCCATGCAATTAATTTTTTTAAAAATGCACAGTACAGCTCAATGATTTTTATTAGCCTGGCAAAAGGAATAATTTACGATCACGTGGCCAACGAAGACAGATTAAAAGATCGCTGTTCGCTTCGATAACAGAAGTGCTTAAAAACCAAGGACGTTGCATTATTGAAATACATCACTTCCTGTCATATTCGACTTTTATAATTCTATGACTTTATTTCTGTCGTTTTTGGATTTTTATAACCTTAAAAATTGTATTGGGGAAAAATCGAAATTTTAAAGGTCTTTGTCGAAATTTTGAAACCATGGGTAAAGAAATGTGTATAATTCCGATAAAATTGGAAGGGTTGGCAGTCTGTCATCATAAAGTTTTCTTTGTTGTGGAATTAAGTCTTTGAAAACATTTGAGCTGTGCAAGGTTGATGGCCACGTTTTAATAACAATTTGTATGGCCAAGTTGTACGGCCAATTTGTATGGCCAAGTTGTATGGCCTATTTGTATGGCCAAGTTGTACGGCCAATTAGTATGGCCAAGTTGTATGGCCAAGTTGTACGGCCAATTTGTATGGCCAAGTTGTATGGCCAAGTTGTACGGCCAATTTGTACGGCTAAGTTGTACGGCCAAGTTGTACGGCCAAATTGTATGGGTAAGTTGTATGGCCAAGTTGTACGGCCAATTTGTACGGCTAAGTTGTACGGCCAAGTTGTATGGCCAAGTTGTACGAACAATTTGTATGGTCAAGTTGTATGGCCAAGTTGTACGGCCAATTTGTACGGCTAAGTTGTACGGCCAAGTTTTATGGCCAAGTTGTACGGCCAATTTGTATGGCCAAGTTGTATGGCCAAGTTGTATGGCAATTTTGATTCACAGAAACATTTCTTAATTCTTGTTACATTTAAATCTTAGTTTATTTTATCATGAGCACAAAAGTGTATTAATGAGTCTGAAAGGAAAATGTAATAAGTGACATTTAAATAAACCACAATTTATGATTAGTTCTATAGTTTGTCTTAGCTCCTCCTTTATTTAAGTTATTTGAAATACAAATCGCACAATCAGAAATTTCAGACATGATCTCAATTATTGAAATAACTTATAATATCATTGCCCAGTGCCAGCCCGACCAGGTGAACTCAACGAAAGTTCCAGTAATTTACTCAACAGTCCCTACGTCCTGAGATTTGGGCCGTCTGAAGGGAGGGTGTCACGATACGTCATAACTGTTGGTGCCGGGTCTTATGAAGTGTTGACCCCAGAGCTGACCATCCAAGATTTAACACCAGACACACGCTACAACTACACGATAACAGCGTACAATAAAGGTGGACATGGCAGTGATGACGTCATGGGAAGCTTTAAGATTGAGTCAGGTGAATTATTACCATTGTTGTTGATGATAAATTACGTTCACGAATAGAAAAAAACCGTAATATGTTGAGAGTATGTTAGTTATTGTATAGTGTGTTATGGATTCTGTTTCATGTTGTAGACGGTTTAGTTTATTTTAGTCTGTGAAGTGTATTTTAAGCTGTGTAGTGTTGTTGGGGTTGTGTAATATGGTGTATCATGTATAATGTGTCTTGGTGTCCAGTTGAGAATCCCTGAGTGCGCGGCACTGTGGCGTGAGACGTAATGGATGACCAGTGAAGGATGAAGGGGGGGGGTGGAGTGTAAGGTGGGGCTAGAGAGTGTGAAGCGGAGGTCAGTGGTCAGTTAGCGTTGGCCCTACAATGCAGAGTCTCCTTGGCTAAGTGTGTTAGCAGAACTCTCGCACTGATGGTCTAATGTAGTGTTTTCACGTTAATAAACTATTTCATCAAGATAATAAATATTGAATATTGTTCATTGAGTGAGTAACTGTGTATTCGTTCACCTCCCCCCTAGACAACGACGCCACACAAAACTACAATTTGTGACACTTGGACCATGTAAGGGGTTAATTTGGTTCATTTAAATGGCCCATGATGCAACACTTTCTATAATTAAAAGATGAATAGAGAGAGGGTCTCTAAGGAGGGTATTAAACTCAATAATGTTATGGAATTAAGTTTGTTTCTTTTAAAGACAAAAATATGAATGAACAATGCTTTTAAGATTTTTTTATGAATTAATATGTTTATTTCAGTAAAGCAAGAGGAAGAAGAAGAAAAAGGGTCACTAAACATTGGTCTGATAGCTGGAGTCACTGTTGCTTCTGTGATCGTTGTCGTTGGCGTCACTGTTGGTGTGACGTTAGTCGTCAGAAAGAGAAGAAACAGGTCAGTGTGTTACAACAATATTCTCTTTGATGGGAAGTTTGACTTTATATCGTACTTTTCTTTTTGGTATAAATATTCAGATTTGCGTCTAAAGTAAAAAACACAAGTTTGTTATGTAAAGTAAAAAACACAAGTTTGTTATGTAAAGTAAAAAACACAAGTTTGTTATGTACAGTAAAAAACACAAGTTTGTTATGTAAAGTAAAAAACACAAGTTTGTTATGTAAAGTAAAAAACACAAGTTTGTTATGTAAAGTAAAAAACACAAGTTTGTTATGTAAAGTAAAAAACACAAGTTTGTTATGTAAAGTAAAAAACACAAGTTTGTTATCTAAGGTAAAAACAAAAGTTTGTTATCTAAAGTAAAAAACACAAGTTTGTTATGTAAAGTAAAAAACACAAGTTTGTTATGTACAGTAAAAAACACAAGTTTGTTATGTAAAGTAACAAACAACAAGTTTGTTATCTAAAGTAAAAAAACACAAGTTTGTTATGTAAAGTAACAAACACAAGTTTGTTATCTAAAGTAAAAAACACAAGTTTGTTATGTAAAGTAACAAACACAAGTTTGTTATCTAAAGTAAAAAACACAAGTTTGTTATGTAAAGTAACAAACACAAGTTTGTTATGTAAAGTAAAAAACACAAGTTTGTTATGTACAGTAAAAAACACAAGTTTGTTATGTAAAGTAAAAAACACAAGTTTGTTATGTAAAGTAAAAAACACAAGTTTGTTATCTAAAGTAAAAAACACAAGTTTGTTATGTAAAGTAAAAAACACAAGTTTGTTATGTAAAGTAAAAAACACAAGTTTGTTATGTAAAGTAACAAACACAAGTTTGTTATCTAAAGTAAAAAACACAAGTTTGTTATGTAAAGTAACAAACACAAGTTTGTTATCTAAAGTAAAAAACACAAGTTTGTTATGTAAAGTAACAAACACAAGTTTGTTATCTAAAGTAAAAAACACAAGTTTGTTATGTAAAGTAACAAACACAAGTTTGTTATGTAAAGTAACAAACACAAGTTTGTTATGTAAAGTAACAAACACAAGTTTGTTATCTAAAGTAAAAAACACAAGTTTGTTATGTAAAGTAACAAACACAAGTTTGTTATGTAAAGTAACAAACACAAGTTTGTTATGTAAAGTAACAAACACAAGTTTGTTATCTAAAGTAAAAAACACAAGTTTGTTATGTAAAGTAACAAACACAAGTTTGTTATGTAAAGTAACAAACACAAGTTTGTTATGTAAAGTAACAAACACAAGTTTGTTATCTAAAGTAAAAAACACAAGTTTGTTATGTAAAGTAACAAACACAAGTTTGTTATGTAAAGTAACAAACACAAGTTTGTTATGTAAAGTAACAAACACAAGTTTGTTATCTAAAGTAAAAAACACAAGTTTGTTATGTAAAGTAAAAAACACAAGTTTGTTATGTAAAGTAACAAACACAAGTTTGTTATCTAAAGTAACAAACACAAGTTTGTTATGTAAAGTAACAAACACAAGTTTGTTATCTAAAGTAAAAAACACAAGTTTGTTATGTAAAGTAACAAACACAAGTTTGTTATGTAAAGTAACAAACACAAGTTTGTTATGTAAAGTAACAAACACAAGTTTGTTATCTAAAGTAAAAAACACAAGTTTGTTATGTAAAGTAACAAACACAAGTTTGTTATGTAAAGTAACAAACACAAGTTTGTTATGTAAAGTAACAAACACAAGTTTGTTATCTAAAGTAAAAAACACAAGTTTGTTATGTAAAGTAACAAACACAAGTTTGTTATGTAAAGTAACAAACACAAGTTTGTTATGTAAAGTAACAAACACAAGTTTGTTATCTAAAGTAAAAAACACAAGTTTGTTATGTAAAGTAACAAACACAAGTTTGTTATGTAAAGTAACAAACACAAGTTTGTTATGTAAAGTAACAAACACAAGTTTGTTATCTAAAGTAAAAAACACAAGTTTGTTATGTAAAGTAAAAAACACAAGTTTGTTATGTAAAGTAACAAACACAAGTTTGTTATCTAAAGTAACAAACACAAGTTTGTTATGTAAAGTAACAAACACAAGTTTGTTATCTAAAGTAAAAAACACAAGTTTGTTATGTAAAGTAAAAAATCTAAATTCTAAGTGTTCACTGAGTACTGTGTCCTTAGTCTCGGCATAACATTCTGTACACTGACACAAAGCCAGGTGTACATTAGCAACAAAGGCACACATCTATGTGTATAATGAGAAGAATTGAAAAAATCTAGATGTGCACTGAGAACATTGACTCAAATCTAGGTGTACACTGAGAACAATGACTCAAATCTAGGTGTACACTGAGAACAATGACTCAAATCTAGGTGTACACTGAGAACATTGACACAAATCTAGGTGTACACTGAGAACAATGACTCAAATCTAGGTGTACACTGAGAACAATGACTCAAATCTAGATGTACACTGACAACAATGACACAACTATCGTGTACAATCTAACAAATACAGAACTAATGAAGTTATATTCAACAAAAAAGGAACCACGATGTCGCTTGAAGTATTATTTACCGATACCGTGATTCAGCACCGATACCGTTATTCAGCACCGATACCGTGATTCAGCACCGATACCGTGATTCAGCACCGATACCGTGATTCAGCACCGATACCGTAATTCAGCACCGATACCGTGATTCAGCACCGATACCGTGAATCAGCACATTGCACAAATGCTCCACTGAATATCACTTTGAGAAAAGCGTTGGCAATGACAGAGCAGGTGACATTGTAGGACAGAGCTTGTAGCTCGTGAATTCTCAAGATTAGCACCTTAAAGAAAGTAGTTACACGAGACGGGTAACTTTAATAATTATAAATCTAAATACTACTAGGAATCAGTCAAATATCATTATTCGGCTGATAAATAACGCTGATGAGACTGATTAAATCAAGGATCCTTAATGTTAAGTAAAAAATAATTAGATTATTAAAAAAAATATATACAATCTGGAAGCATGACTATTTTTTTACACAATAAATTATAATTTGAAAGAAAAAAGTACGTTATTAAATGATCACCTAAAATAAAGAAAATAGTGAAGTTTAATAATTAATTACTACAATAATGAAATAAAAATCTTTAGTACTATTATTATTTATTTTTTATTGTTATTCTCTTTCATCCCAGCCACCAAACATCAGCTGGTAAGACCATCTTAAACAAAGGTAATCAGGACAATGTTCGCGGTAGTTTGTCTACGGCCCCCACATGGTCAACAAACACAGTGATGAACACGTATATGACTATGGATGATGCTGCCCTCCACTCTAACGTCAGCAAAGACCAGACAGGTAAAAATATCAATACAAACAAAGTGTAATATAAATCACACATTTGTAGCAACTTCCGTTAACACACACTACAAAAGGCAGCAATTGTAAGTTGTAAACCATTTGGTTTCTGTTTTCATGAGGCTCAGAGAAACAATTTAACTCGGCAAAGATTTGAAAATCAATTTTGTTTTTGGGCAAAATGGACAAGTGAAAATATACATGTACGTAGATTGGAAAGTAAGTTGATTTTTTTTTCAAAAGTCTGAAAAATCATGACTGTATTCTAAATTCTAAAATAGCAATGGTAGTTGGAAATCAATAAACAAATAATACAAAGCATAGAAATAATCGATAAATCATTTTTGTTTAAAATTTGACCATAATTAGTCAACCATTTTCAAAATAAACGATTAAACGTTTAGATCGAAACAAAATATTAAAAACTGTTGTTTTTTTTAAAATGTCCTCCTTAAATATTCTTCTGAATATCATTATATTGTTTCCAGATGAAAGTGAATACGAATATGTAATGGAGTCACCTATTGATGTGTGCCAAGATGAAACGTATGAGAACTTGAAAGGAAAACCTAATGTCGTCAAACAGGGAGGACCAGATACAGATAACGTTTACCAAAATTGTGCCCATGTTCCCAGTAAACATTAAAGATCACCATATACCTTAGTAGCTAGTTGACAAAGGCGGCAGGGAATAGCGTGCTCCCTCATAGCCGTGGCCTCTAAACGGTGCGTCAGTTGCCAATGCGGTCTTATCACAACGTAGCACGCAATAATCTTCTGTATAGAAGGAAAGTTTGTCATAAATAATAGTTAATCATACTCGAAAAGTTTTTTTTTATAAATGTATTAGAAGACATTTTAAAGGGAAAAATTTGTGAGGCATAAATATTTTTATAATATTAAAATCAATAAAACAATTCTTCATGAAAAATGATTATTTGTTAATTTAATTTTTTTTTGCCCCATAAAGACAAAAAATCAAATTTTAATAGCGAAAATTAAATGCAGAAACTCATTTTGATTTTTTCTCTAAAAAAAAATAATAATAAATTAATTCGGACTTGAGATTTCCATTGAATGTACCATACTCAACATTAAATTGAGGAATACTTCAGTTGAATGTACCATACTCAACATTAAATTGAGGAATACTTCAGTTGAATGTACCATACTCAACATTAAATTGAGGAATACTTCAGTTGAATGCACCATACTCAACATTACATTGAGGAATACTTCAGTTGAATGCACCATACTCAACATTACATTGAGGAATACTTCAGTTGAATGCACCATACTCAACATTAAATTGAGGAATACTTCAGTTGAATGTACCATACTCAACATTAAATTGAGGAATACTTCAGTTGAATGTACCATAGTCAACATTAAATTGAGGAATACTTCAGTTGAATGTACCATAGTCAACATTAAATTGAGGAATACTTCAGTTGAATGTACCATAGTCAACATTAAATTGAGGAATACTTCAGTTGAATGTACCATAGTCAACATTAAATTGAGGAATACTTCAGTTGAATGTACCATAGTCAACATTAAATTGAGGAATACTTCAGTTGAATGTACCATAGTCAACATTAAATTGAGGAATACTTCAGTTGAATGTACCATACTCAACATTACATCGAGGAATACTTCAGTTGAATGTACCATAGTCAACATTACATTGAGGAATACTTCAGTTGAATGTACCATACTCAACATTACATTGAGAAATACTTCAGTTGAATGTACCATACTCAACATTACATTGAGGAATACTTCAGTTGAATGTACCATAGTCAACATTACATTGAGGAATACTTCAGTTGAATGTACCATACATTGAAAACGTTGATGTTATAGTCTGACCGAATTTATGTTTAGTCGACTTCAATTACAATTAACAACATTTACAAATATGAATTAATGATAATAGCCATGTATTTGTCATTTTATTTCACATTAACAATCTATTACACGCGCAAATTACATTTTCAATAGGGCTGCGGAAATTAACGATTAATCTCTCGATTAATCGCAAAAAATGTGTAACTATTAAAATTATTTTAACGATTAATCGACCCACCTCTTAAAAATGTACTGGAAGTCAAAAAGTAAAATATTTCGGCCGATAAATATAAATTAATTTCCGGACGATTACACGAGCATTTTGGTTTTAAACTATTGACTGACTTGAATGTTCAAAATGCTGATAAAGGTTATTGTGTCCATTGAGAGCAATCGTTTGCCTACCATAAGTCTAAGCTTCGTTGGTCCGTGTGCAAAGTTAAAAAAAAACAACTCGTGTGCAATGTTACACAACGTTCATTTCTGTGTGCAATATTTTACAAAATGTGCTGCGCGATGATGCTAAACTCCTGCGTGGCGTCGGTCAAATATCTGCGCAGCCACCCTGCTTAAAGGGAACATTGCTACCGTGGTTCTAACACTTCGCTTACATATCACCTGCAAACCAAACATCAACTACAGTATCAGAAACTTCAGCTTAGACAATCTAAAGCTATTTGAAAAATTGTTCAGCTCGGCTGGTTTTATTGTCAATGAGACCCGTTCATTACTTGAACCAAATAATGTCAACACACTTGTCTGTTTGCGTGGTTTGTTAAAAGATGTCATATAAAGAAGACATTCCAGTGTTATTTCGATTTTCGAAAAATACGTTTAATAAATGTTACTTATGACACCATAAATTTTAATTTTACCTTTAATCGAAATTAAAGATTAATTAATCGATAATTTTTCAAAAAATTAACGATTAAATTTAAAATGATCGTCAACAGCCCTAATTTTCAAATATGAACTGAAACTGAGAATAAAATGTTAGGATTCAAAATTATTTCAGCAAAAGTTAATCGTTACCTGTCATAATAACTGTGAAGAAGAAGGAACTTAATTTAAATTAAAGCTGCCCACAGCCTATAATTATAATTAATAATTAGTGTGTAACTTTTCACAGTTTTGGATAATGTTTTTGAACTATGGTACCAGTTTGACGATTTTGATTCGCACGACAACATTCAAATTGTAGTCGGTCAACATGGATATGGTTTAGGACTTATTGTAAGTTGTAAGCCATTTGGTTTCTGTTTTCATTTGGGAGTCCGTGGGCAAGTTTTGACTATAAAAAGGTGTCCATGGGTCAAAAATGTTTGGAAACCACTGTTCTAGAGCGTTCAGGAGAATTGTAGAAATATCTGGACAAATCTAGCAGTTCAGGGAGGAAGCTCGGCATTGAAAGAAAATCGAGAATTTTCTCTAGAACACGCGATTTCCCAAATTTCATCGTCCCGCTCACAGATGCAAAGTTTTTCTGGAATAACAGCGATTTCCTTTCTATTCTAGAACAAACACACTTTTAACCCAGGAGCAGAACAAAAGTGAAAATTTCTCAGCTCGAAAAAGTCATTTCTCATTACAATATTTTTCATTATTAATATAGAAGCACATCTAAAAATAAGTTTGTGAAATCTTTTTGTTTAAAATATTTGTAACCAATTTTGTTTTTCTGCCATGTCCACTGTGATGACTCAAATTAACGTAGAGTTAACAAAGATCTGTTCAGATGAAACCAGTTAGGATAACAGGTTATTTAATCTTAATGAACTCCCGAATAGGCTGGCCAAAGCCCGAATTACAATTGTTAGTTGTAAGTACTCCGGGCTTTGGCCAGACACGTCGGCCACTTCGCAAATTGGCCGGCTAATTCGCGAAGTGGCCGGACTTCGGGCTTTGTAATTAACAATCAATTTTAAATATGAAATCTTACTAGTCAACCTTCAATCTGCTCATGACTTCTTTCTTCGGGCTTTGGCCAATCGAGGCTAGCCATTCCGCGAACTGGCCGGCCAAAGACCGAATTTCGGGCTTTGGTCGGCTAACATTGGCCACTTCGCAAATTGGCGGGCCATGTCGCGAAGTGGCCAACGTGTCTGGCCAAAGCCCGGAGTACTTACAACTAACAATTGTAATTCGGGCTTTGGCCGGCCAATTCGCGAGTTCATTCAGATTAAATAACCTGTTATTCTAACTGATTTCATCTGAACAGATCTTTGTTAACTCTACATTAATTTGAGTCATCACAGTGGCCGAGTTCGGGCTTTGGCCGTAACAGATACAAATTTTAAGCTAAATTATTTTTATATAAAAAATTAATTTTAAAAATAATACATTTTTAATAGTATATTTCTTTTAAAAATATTTTAAAAGTTATACGGTATAGATACAAAGGGGTCGAAAGGTCCTGGGGTCGAAACGTCCTGTGGTCGAACTGTCCGGGGTCGAACATGGGCGTAGGGAAGGGGGGGCAAGGGGGGGCATTTGCCCCCCCCTACATTTGAGAAAAAAAAATTAATTTATTAAAAGCATTAATAAATGTTGTATTTTAACTATTACAGCACTAATTTGTAAGTCTTATTAATTTCTAAGGCTTTTTTCAACCCTTATTTTATACTGAACTTGAATTTAATTGAAAATTGTACCTGTGTGGCATTGCCAGTTAAAATATAAAAAAAGGGGGATTTTTTTGCCCCCCCCTGGAATTTTTTTGCCCCCCCCTGGAAAAATTCCTAGCGACGCCCATGGGGTCGAATCGCCCGGGTCGAATCGTCGGTGGTCGAACCGTCCGTGGTTGACCCGACCGGGGTCGAAACGTCCTGGTGACGAAACGTCCTGTGGTCGAACCGTCCGTGGTCGAAGTGTCCGACCACCGTGTGAGTGTGTGTTGAGTCACACTAAGGTTGGAGTTCCCATCATTGACAACAATTTTAAACTGCATTACTACTGTAAATCAGGGCGCCAAATCTTCTTTCCTTAGCCTTCTATGGCACCATACCCCTTGCTTGTCAGGGCGGACGCCATATCCTTCCCTGCTATGGCACATTGGAACTAAGTTATCGGAGCGCAATTTCTACTTTGAATAAATGTCTGAAAACTTCATCGTTCGACGATAAATGAGCTTGCAGGTGTAGATTACGTTTGGGGCCGTCCTTTAGTGACGTCACGCGCATAGGGGGAGGGGGTCGCGCTTTTATTACGATGTTTAAGAAATGTGACGTCACCTCAAAAAGCGCGAAACTTTAAATAAAAGTTGCACTTAAATAAGACGCCTCTGCCTATAAAATTATTTACCGGAAATAAACTCGTGCCAAAGTTTAGGAAAAGTTCGAAAATAAAGTCGATTGAAAAATATTGAAAAGTTGACGAGTTCGGCTAACAATCATAATATCCAGCAACAGAGATAAATAATTTTAAAAAATCAATTCAAGGGAAATAAGTAATACAGTCTGTTATCCCATAATCGGGAATATATTATTTAGTTGTTCAATCCTTATATGAGGCTATTTGAACCTCACTGACCACCATGAATCTACCGTAACTGTGTTTGTTAATGAAATAAAATAAAATATAATCTACTGTAACTGTGTTTGTTATTGAAATAAAATATAATATAATCCGCGAAGCCAACTCCCCTCCCCCCCCCCAAATTCATTTTTAAAATGTTGAAAAGGTAATTCCTCTTTTTTTCTAAGTCCTCGAAGTCACCCATTTCGTTCCGCGAAGTAACTAAGTTTCTCCGCGAAGCTATACCTTGATATTGTTCAGGTAAAGAATCCTAATGACCACATACAATGCCGATGTAAAAGGCCAGATAAAACTCATGACCAGAATATATATCGGGGCAGTGGCGTCACTAGGGGGGGCGAGGAGGCGGGCCGCCCCGGGTGACACCCATCAGGGGGGTGACACCCGAGCCTAAAATTTTACTGTGTACGATTTTATGTCAGAAAAAAAAGAAGACACATTTTATTCATCTAGAAAGAAATTAAGAAATACAAAGAAATACGTTACACGCAAAATTTTTTAATAAAAAATATCAGTTAACTTGCAATAATAAAACAGTCCCAACACACAAACAACATTAAAACAAATTTACGAGACGTAACTAAAAGAATGTTCATTATAATACGCAGCGCAAGACCATCCAATAAAAAACCCGTAAAAAACCAAGTTTTTGACTATAAATCCTTTATGTACGAGACGTAACTAAAAGAATGTTCATTACAATACGCAGCGCAAGACCATCCAAAAATACAAAATTGCAGTTGTGTCGTAAAACATGTTTAATATACTTCGCACCGATCAGGAATATGTTTATAAAAAGTGTTGTCAATAAAATACGCACCTTATTGCACGACAGAAAGGTTGTTCAATATAATACGCACCGCGACGCTCTATCACATAAAATAGCATGATACATAGGAATAAATAAAATAATCTAAAAAATCAATAATTTAATTACGGTACATGCGATCGATCTGAAATTTTGATACATTGTTTTTATTATCGGTACGAAACTGCCTGCTCAATTTCAGTTCACTAGCTTACGAGGAAGTGGGTTAAAATCGATCAAAAGTTTTGGCGACAAGCAATCAAGCAAGCAATCAAGGGTGCAGACACCACGAGTTAATATTAAGGATTTAATATTTTTAAAAAATAGTAAAAAACCAAGTTTTTGACTATAAATCCTTTATGTACGAGAAGTAACTAAAAGAATGTTCATTTTAATACGCAGCGCAAGACCATCCAAAAATACAAAACAGGTGGGTGACGTCATTTTTCATAGAATGTTCATTATAATACGCAGCGCAAGACCATCCAAAAATACAAAACAGGTGGGTGACGTCATTTGTGTAGACATTTTTCATATGACATAAGTTTGGCCTTTTTTTGACCGACATTTTTGCTTTTTTCCAAATTGTAATCTGGCAACCCTGAACACTGGAGTTAACAACACTGTGTGTTGTGTCCATAGCAGTGCTGCCTGTGACAATTTTTGGAAAAACCTAGACAACACGTCCAAAAAAACCTAGATCCGAAAGAAATAACCTAGACACGCTAAAAATAAACAAAAATGACGCCACAAAGCTTCCCCCCACCCCTTTTTAAAAAGAAAGAAAAAAGCCGTAGTTCTTATATGAAAATGAGCATGTTTCAAATCATTTTATTTTCATTTAAGTACGTATTTAGCGCGAGGCTGCAGTCTAATATCATTACACGCGGGAAGCCATTTAAAACGTTATTAAATTAATTGTAAGCAATCAAATATTTAAGTGGAGCTTTCATTTAAAGTTTCGCGTTTTTGATGTGACGTCACAGTTCTTAAACATGCCTTCCCCTTTGTCACGTATCTCACAAAATTGTGACGCCCTCGCTCTCCCCTAAAAGCATGTCGTCATTTTTAAGCTTAACCCCTAAGGTATTAGTTTGTTCTCCATAAGTATTTGTAAACTATACTTGCATCTGCATTTATTCATCACTTATGTTTTCTTCCTTATAAATGACAATCTTATCAGCATTCTTGGAACCATTCTTATTTTATCTATTACAGACGTTCCTTTTTTATACAGAAGATTATTGAGTCATAACTTTATCCAATATTTATGTCTCGTATTGCAATTTCATTTTAGTTTTAAATGTTGATAGAGTGTTGGTTTTCCTCATTTGATCAGGCAACTCATTCAACTCCCGAATTCTGGACGGAACGAACGAGAATTTGTATGTGTTTTTATAACTATGTCTATCGGAGGGTTGTATTAGAGTATCTTTGGATACCTTGCATACTTTAGAGAATATTTCCTCAACGCAGGCAGAGGAAAATGGTTGAGCTGTTAAGTTTGTCATCAAGTCTAATAAAATTGAATGTTTTAGCTTATTCAAGCTGTTTTATCTTGTACCGGATTTCTTTAGACAGATGGCACCACAGCAGCGCCACCTTTCGAGTTCAGTGGGGTAAGGCTATAGATATCGCAATGTAACATGACAGAGCGGCTGAAAAAACTGTTGCCATCTGCTGCTTGATTTTATTTTTGAAAAAATCGAATTTATTTAGGCTATTAATTGCACATATTTAATAATATGTTTACTTTAACATCGTTTAATTTACATTTTTTAAAATAAAAACCTAGATTATGGCTATTTTTGAAATAATAATCTAGAAACCCAGACAAGGTCAAAAAACCTAGATCTAGGTTGAAAATCTAGGCAGTACTGGTCCATAGAGAAAAGGATCGATTAAAGTTGAATACCACTCTTCTTGTTAATCAGCGGAAACCTCCTTGGAGACATTACCGATTCACATGTAAGAATGTGCTTATCTGTATAAAATCATAATAAAAATATAATTTCATAGCTTTCTTTGCAAAACATTCAATGAAACCACTATGTCTTTTGTTATCAATCAATGAATACTTGAAAATATTTTTGTACAGAATTTTAAAAAATAAATATTTTCTACTACAAGTAGATCTCTGTATTTAATAATATTATTAATTCTTCAAATAAATATAATTAAATTTTAAAAATAGATTAAATGGTCACTTCCCTTTGACATCTTTTGGTGGGTGTGAAAAATTAAATCTTTATACTTCTTAAATGATAAACAATACATTCAATAATTGTCAAATAATTGTATTACAATATTATAATTTGTAAACAAAAAAGTTACTAAACTTTTACATTTTTTAATTTAAAAAAATATTCTATTAATAAATTACTTTTTAAAATATATTTTAACATTTAAATTTTTTTATTTTGTTAACAGACGAATTGTTGCACAAAGTCGTAACTTTAATTAATGAGTAATAAGTGTTTTTATTTCTTTAGTGCATTTATCCCCTCAAATCAATTATTTTTTTTTAGAATACTATTTAAAAAAAAACAAAAACTCTCAATTGAATACAAGGAAATCTTTTTTTAATCCACACATGAATTCACACTCATATAAATGTGATATTCTGTGCTGTTTCAGCCATGCTACTGTTGTTATTGACTTATCCCTAAAGCAACATAACATCTAATTCAGTCATTATAAATAATAAGATAACGCTGTGCATTAAAAACTGCAGTACATATTATTAAATTGAAAACTTTACGTAAACTGATTTTAGTTTAAATTAACCAAAAAAAATATGTACAACACAATTAAAACTGTGAAATTATGTGTACACATGAGAAATGTGTAATCTAAAAGAAATCATTTCTATTTACCGTTGAAAAAGGAACCATATCTTAAAACAGTCTACATCAGAACTTGTTCTGAATTGTTTCAAGGAAATATATGTGTTGGTATTCTGACATCAAATAGATACTAAATAATTCTTTTTAAAACTATCATTTAGACTTTATTTAGTACCTGTTAGTTGTTCGGATAAAAATGGGAATTTCTCTTTCTGTAAGCAATAATTCAACATTTAATAAAGATCAAAATTTAATCAGTAAGTAAATTTTATGAGGAACCCACGGCTCCATTATGTTCTTTTAGAAATATAATGTCTACATATTTTATATTAATTATTTTTAATATCAGTGAACTGTTAAAACTAGGGCTGGTACTGACTAAAATTTTTTAGTTACATTAATCGGAAAAAAATTAAATCGATTAATTGATTAATTTCTATTTTTTTTAATAATGCATATACAGATCCCATTAAGTTGCGATTCATTATTTCGCGAAATTGGTTAATTCGTTGTTAATTCCATGACTCCAAAATTTTGCGACGTAACACAGCAAATTCGTTCTGCTATGCAAGAAATAAGGAAGAAAAACCTTTTTGTTTACTGATGCAATTTAGGGATTTACCGGATTTCGGCTGCGGCTCCGGTAAATCCGGACATTTTTACAAATCCGGCTCCGGCTTCTACTCCGGTCCAATTTTGCCGTTTTTTTAAAACCGGATTTGGCAATAGCACAGTAGCACTTCCAGTTTAGTATTTCTCGCTGACGTAAATAAGAATTTAAAAAAAAACAAAAAAACAACACACACACTCATTTTGAATTTTAATGGTCATTACTTCATGAGTTTGTGGGACTTGAATACAGTGGTACGTCGGTATGTGTCTGCCTTGGTATTAGTCCAAATCGGTATACGTGTTTTTTGGACGCGAAACATTTTACTTTGTATACGACCTTCGTATGGAATACGACCCGCGTGCTAGAGTTTGTATGGGGTCGTCCATAAATGACGTCACGCGATTTTTGCCGATTCCCCCCCCCCTTCATCACCAATGTTCCCTCTAAGGTTCTTTGGCCCGTGTGCAAAGTACAAAAACTCGTGTGCAAAGTTGCACAGCATCCACTTTTTGTGCAATATCTTAAAAAATTTGCTGCGCTGATTTTCTAATAGCTGCGCCGTGTTGGTTAGATATCTGCGCGGCCGCGCAGCTTTAAGGGAACATTGCTCGTTACACGTCATCTAAAAAAGTTACCCTCCCCCTCAAATCTGACGTCATAAAGTTTCGCCCCCCCCCACACCAATAAAAGCCGTATTTCTTATTTGAAAATTAAGCTTTTTCAAATCACGTTATGTCATTTAAATATGTTTTTAGTTAAGTGTAAGGCTGCACTCTAATATCGTAACTGGCGAGAAGCCATTTAAGAAATAGTTAAATAAAGTACTTAGCAATCAAAGTTTTAAGTTGAACTTTTATTTAAAGTTGTGTGCTTTGATGTGACGTCACAGTTGTTTGAAAACAACAACCATCGCCCCCCTCACTCGTCCTCACTCGTGTGACCTCCCCCCCGCCCCAAATGCGTTACGTCATTTAATGGATGGCCCGTTTGAGTCAAGATGTCACATTAGCTGGACAATGTTCCATTTAAACTTCGCAGCTCCACGGCCACGCAGATATCTGACCGACGCCGCGCAGTAGTTTAGAATTTCCGAGCAGTAAATTTCGTAAAATAACATGACTTCAGTGAGTTTCTGTGTCAATTTTTGAACACACTATAATTTAGGATTGTATTTATCCTAGTTGCCGAGCCTCTGGAATCCAACGAACCTTAGAGGCAACATGATCGCAGCGTATGCGTAGCATCGTAGTAGATAGACTGCAAATCGGGCGACTAGGTACGTAGAAGTGTGGTGAGTATGGCAATAGCTACCATTCAGTGAACATTCGTGCAATAACTATAAACTGTTGTTGCGAGTTGTAACTGAGCTGCCAATTTGCCAACCGAAAACAATATGAAAACTACAAACTGAAACTAACAATAAAATTACTAATTAAACATTATGTGCTTATGTATCTGTTTTATCTAGAACTTATGGAACGTTAATATTACTTTTTCTAATGTAATCATTTTACATTTCAATGATTGAATATGAGCATACGTCATCATGGTCATGTCCTATAGTAATGAACTGCAGTAAAGAACAGTCGAGTGGACTCCACTCACCAATGTCAAGTGATTTAGTACGATATATTGTTTTTTTATTTGTAAATCCGGCTCCGCATCGGCCAGAATCTCACATCAAAAATGCGGCAAGTCAGGCTCTGGCCCGGATTTCAAAAATTTGAATTCGGTAACACCCCGAGTCTAAATAAATAATAATTTGAGGGAAAAGTATGTAAGTAACAAAAATATAAATTATTAATAAATTGGAAAAAGAATATTACAAATATTTTCTTAAATGTTTAATCGAAATTTTAGATCGATCACATTTATATTAATCGATTACGTAATCGTTAACTTCCACAGCCCATAAAAAGATCTTAATAAAATGTTTGTGTTTGTGTTTTTTATTTTTGTCACATAAAGCGTGAATGTTATTATAATTTAAGATACAATTTGAAAAGCATTATTAATGATTTTAATCAATGAAATATGTTACGATTAATTCAATATTATAGGATTAAGTCTTGTAGTTAATTATTATATATATGTAACAGCCATCATTCAAATTCTCGCAAAACTAATAAATATCGAACGTGTCAACTATATGTTTGGCCCTTTAATTTAACTCTATCACATTGCGGATTAATTTATATTTGATTTTTTGTAGTCATTTCTCTTCTACAATAGGAGGTGCTGACAAACTTGAAAAATCAACTACATTTAATGTAACAACCAGCACATCGGTTCACAATCCATGTAAACCATAACATATTGGAATATCAATCCAGTAACCTTGATATCAATACAAATGTATAAATATATAATATTACTTTGGCAGTAGGAAAGTATACATATTTACGATAGTTTCATTATTTACTTTAAGAATTTTTAAATTACGATGTTCTTTTATCATTATAAAAATCTCAATTTTTGTTCAAATTTTCTTATATTAAGAATCTAATTATGCGCTGCCCTCTAAGAGCCAAAACGGGCACTTGCCCCTTACCCCCCTCACTTGCCCCCCTTAACCACGTCACTACACTACTAATATTTCAATATCAATGGTCATTTTTAGAAACGAGTTATGATTATAATAGTAAAAATATATAGAATTAAAATAATTTTATAAAATTCCAATATTATATATCCATCGCAAAGGTATAGATGTTATTACAAGGAAGAAAAAAAACATGTGAAATCAAGATTATCGATGTAGAATAAACGAGATAACACATGTGATGGAAAGAAGTGAGAGTAGTAATGTTGAACAACAACGACAATGTGAAATATGTGCTTTTTGTTTTTATTCGAGATATTAAAGTAATACGATCTATGGTATAAATACCTGGACATGGGACATGAGAGTGTTCTGTTCGGCTCATGTATACCGGGGTAAGGAGAATGCAAGCATTTATATTTATTGAACGAATTCAAGTGATTGCCACTTGGTCAAAATAGATAGTGTTCTACCTATATCAAAACTCAATGGTGGCATTATAAACAAAGTAGACAAACATATATCTGCAAAGCATAAAGAACTTCAAAATGGATCCTGTATAATAATAAGATATAATTTATAAAATTGTACGATTGCTTATGATTAGTTTTATATTATAGGGGTGCGACAATAGGTAATTGCCGGCAGAGGGCCATAAAAAATGTTGATAAAATCAAAGAGTTAAGAACGTATGATTTTAATATAAAATATAAAGATCTAATGCTGTTACGCGATTAAAAGAGCGAAACCCCGCGCAAAAGCGATAAAGTCGGACAAAAAGTCTCTGCTTTACACCGTC
>CALYLW010002679.1:0-35097 GCA_944989445.1 Ampullaceana balthica | reverse complement strand
GTTAACGATTAAATTTAAATTAATCGTTAACAGCCCTAATATATATAATATATATATATATATATGTATATATATATATGTATATATATACTATGTGTAGGTAAAATTGCAGAGGTAAAAGAAAGTTTCCCTTAAACGGTTACAGAGCACATGGTGTAGTTGGTTGAGAACCTCTGGTTTTAGTTGAACAGCTTTGTTGGTCGGCCCTTTCTCCCGCCCTTAGATCGCGTGTCATTCGTGAAGAGAAATTAAGTGACTTTTACACACTAGAATTCTGTCAGCCCACGCAAATCTCAAGAAAGCCGAAGAATGCGATATACCCGCCAAGTGCACCATTGTTGTTGAAGTGCGGGGGATCTATATGACAAAAACATTATGCGAATCTATGGTGGGTGTCCATTGTTTGAGTCTCACACAAAAGTGGGACCACCACCCCCCCCCCACCCCACCAGTGCACATAATTTTGAATCGGTGTATTGGATATAGGCGTTCATGCCCATGCAGTGCCATTCCTGGCACAGATATGGCTATAAGAAAGGCAGTTTAAAATTGGAATAGCTGGATCTTTACCTTCAGAAATAACATTCCGTACCCAACAATCCCCCACCCCACACGAAAATCAGTGTCATTACGTCATGGGAGTATTAGCATTTTAAAAATTATTACATTTGTTATATTATATAATACACGCTGTTTTATTTTAATTATACCTTATTTATTTATCAAGGGCCACCTGGCTTTCCGGGTAAAATAGCCAGAACAGACCTTTTTTAAAAATCCTTTATATTAACTCGTGGCGTCTGGTTGATTGTTAGCCGCAAAAACTTTGGATTGATTTTTAACCCACTAACCCGTATGCTAGCGAGCTGACATTTTGCAGGCAAACTCGTGGTGACGATAAAAATGATCTATCAAAATTGCCCATCGATCGCATGTACTGAAATCAAATTAATGAATTTTCAGAATATATCTATGTATCTCTATGTAGAAGGTACATTTTTGTGCTAGTCAGTGCGGTGCATATTATATTGAACAACCTTTTTAATATTTCACTGTCGCGCGATGCGGTGCGTTTTATTTTGACCATACCTTTTTTAATATATTCCCGATCTGTAAATGTGTATGCTAGTCTGTCGCACGGTGCGCATTATATTAAACATGTTTTTATAAACCTTTCCCCGTGATCAAATCGAGCTGAAATTTAGCAGGCAGACTGTAGTCGTTTTTTTAAAAACTATAAATCCATTATACATGAGACATAACAAAAAAATTTAATTTTTGGATTGTCGCGCGATGCGGATTATAATGAACATACTTTTAGTCATGTCTCGTATATAAAGGATTTATAGTAAAAAACTTTCTTGTTTTTTATTTTATTTTAACATTCATAAACACTAACATTACCCATGGCTATGTCTATCTTACAACTCAGTTATATATAATATGAATACAGGTATGTTTTATCCCATTTGAGAGGTACACTGGGTTAGTTTTAATTATGTCCTCCCTCTTTGGGATAGAGGTTACGTGTTTACTTCTTTTGTGAATGCGCTCCACGCTTTCGCACTTATTCCTTCCCATTCTTAAAAGTTCCAGAGGAACGTCTGTATCTATACGGAAATGCACGGTTGTTGAAAGCTCTTGTTATTAGTGAATGGTTGTAATGAAGTTGGCGTATTTCCAGCGCCGTGTTACTTCTTATCAACTACTAGCAGACCCGTCGTGCGGTGCAACGATCTCTTTAAAAATGAATAAATTGAAAGAAACCAAAGATTGGTATTTTTTAAAAGAATTATGCCATAAACCTTCGGGGAAGTGAGAAAAAAAAGTCCAAGTTTAATAGCAAACTGTTACATAAATTAATAATTAAAAACTTACAAAAGGAAAAACGATATTAAGAGGCCCAGCCAAAAAATGAGTGATAATTTAATTTTTTTATTGCCATTGTACTCAAGCTAAATTTCTCAATATCGTGTAAAATTGAATGGGGAATTAAATTGTTACCGTGCAGTAAAAATGACATTTGGGGCCCCCAGCTCCGAGGGAATGGAGATTAGGAGTTCAGTGCCCTATAGTAATATATTATAGCTATATACTGATATAAAAAACGAAATTTAGGGGCCCCTGCGCCCATTCGGTGAAAGATTTCAATTTTAAAAAAATGCTGTTCATTTTAATTCAGTTTCCTCATAGATATATTCCTTAAGATCGTGAAAAATTAAATGGGGAAAACTATCTCAAACATATACGAAGAAAAGACATTTGGGGCCCCAGGCCCCGAAGGAATGGAAATTTGAATTTCTGTGCTTTATAGTATTTTAATATCGGCTGCCAAGTTTTTGTATACAAATTTTGGTTAAGGTCCATTCATTTACTCGGTAGCTAACGCATAAACTTATTTTTATATACCTCATATAAGCAAAAAACTACATTATGGGCCCCAGGGCATAATTATCGCAAGAAATAAAGTGCGAAAGACATTTTAATTTGAATAAATTTCAAAATACATACATTTATTTATATGTCTCAATATTGAATGAACGATAAAATATTGAACATTTACTAAAAATGAAATTTTGGGCCCCCTGCCCCAAGGGAATGAAAATTAGGAGTTCAGTGCCCTATAGTAATAAAATATAAACCCTTAAGTTTTTATATATTAAGATGGGTCAAGATCCATTAATTTTCTCAGTATTTAACGCGAATACTAATTTTTATACAGCTAATATAAGGAAAAAAACGACATTTAGGGGCCCCTTTAGTGAAAGGTGTCAATTTCAAAAACCTGTTCATTTAATTCAGTTTCCTCATAGATATATTCCTCAAGATCGTGAAAAATTGAATGGGGGAAAAATATCTTAAACATATACGAAGAAAAGACATTTGGGGCCCCCGGCACCGAATATATTGACATTAGAAGTTTAGAAACCTTAATTATGTCAATATGGGCTACTAAATTTTTGTATGCAAATTTTGGTTAAGATGCATTCATTTACTCAGTAGCTAACGCAAAAACTAATTTTTATAAAGCTCACATAAGCAAAAAACGACATTAAGGGCCCCAGTGCAAGATATAAAGTTCAAAATACCTGTTCATTTCAATCTGTATAATAATGGATACATGTGTCATTAGTTGTCAATATTGTTAATAATTGAATGGTGAATAAAATCTTAAACGTTTAAGAAAAAGAATTTTTTGGGCCCCCAGCCCCGAAGGAATGACTATTAGGAGTTCAGTTCCCTTTAGTGTTTTAATATTGGCTATCAAATTTTTAAATACAAAGTTTGGTTAAGATCCATCAATTTACACAGTAGGTAGCGCTGAAACTATATTTTATATAGCTCATATAAGCAAAAAATGACATTATGGGTCCCCGGCGCCCCATGAGTGATAAATTTAGAAAAAAAGTTGCCAGTCTCCAAAAGTTTCATGATGATCGGATGAATGGTTTAGTCAGCAATAAAGGACATGCACACAGACATACATTGATTTTTATATATATAGATTAACAAAAACGACATTAAGGGCCCCCGGGCCCAATCGGTGCAAAAGAATAACTTTAAAATACCTGTTCATTTCAATCTGGATCATGATAGATATATTAGTCCATGCTTTTCAAGATCGTGTAAATCATAACGGGAATAAAGTATTTAACGCTTACAAATAAAAAAAAAGGATTTTGGGCCCCCGGCCCCGAAGGAACGGACATTAGGAGTTCAATGCCATATGGTACTTTAATATAGGCTATCAAGTTGTTATGTACCAAGTTTGGTCAAGATCCATTAATTTTCCAAGCAGCTAAGCCTTAAACTAATTTTTATATAGCTCATATAAGAAAAAATTCTCATTATTTAGCCCCCGGCGCCCCATGAGTGTTACATTTTGAAAAAAAGTAGCCAATTTCCATCACGTGAGCGTACTCAAAAGTCTCCAAAAGTTTCATGGCGATCGGATGAATGGTTTAGTCAGCTAACGGGAATAACATATTTAACGCTTACAAAAATAAAGATTTTGGGCCCCCGGCCCCGAAGGAACGGACATTAGGAGTTCAATGCCATATGATACTTTAATATAGACTATCAAGTTGTTATGTACCAAGTTTGGTCAAGATCCATTCATTTTCCAAGCAGCTGAGCCCTAAACTAATTTTTATATAGCTCATATAAGAAAAAATTCTCATTATGGGCCCCCGGCGCCCCATGAGTGTTACATTTTGAAAAAAAGTAGCCTATTTCCATCCCGGGAGCGTACTCAAAAGTCTCCAAAAGTTTCATGGCGATCGGATGAATGGTTTAGTCAGCTAACGGGAATAAAGTATTTAACGCTTACCAAAAAAAAGATTTTGGGCCCCCGGCCCCGAAGGAACGGACATTAGGAGTTCAATGCCATATGGTACTTTAATATAGGCTATCAAGTTGTTATGTACCAAGTTTGGTCAAGATTCATTCATTTTCCAAGCAGCTAAGCCCTAAACTAATTTTTATATAGCTCATATAAGAAAAAATTCTCATTATGGGCCCCCAGCGCCCCATGAGTGTTAAATTTTGAAAAAAGTAGCCTATTTCCCTCCCGGGAGCGTACTCAAAAGTCTCCAAAAGTTTCATGGCGATCGGATGAATGGTTTAGTCAGCTAACGGGAATAAAGTATTTAACGCTTACAAAAATAAAGATTTTGGGCCCCCGGCCCCGAAGGAACGGACATTAGGAGTTCAATGCCATATGATACTTTAATATAGGCTATCAAGTTGTTATGTACCAAGTTTGGTCAAGATCCATTCATTTTCCAAGCAGCTAAGCCCTAAACTAATTTTTATATAGCTCATATAAGAAAAAATTCTCATTATGGGCCCCCGGCACCCCATGAGTGTTAAATTTTGAAAAAAAGTAGCCTATTTCCATCCCGGGAGCGTACTCAAAAGTCTCCAAAAGTTTCATGGCGATCGGATGAATGGTTTAGTCAGCTAACGGGAATAAAGTATTTAACGCTTACCAAAAAAAAGATTTTGGGCCCCCGGCCCCGAAGGAACGGACATTAGGAGTTCAATGCCATATGGTACTTTAATATAGGTTATCAAGTTGTTATGTACCAAGTTTGGTCAAGATTCATTCATTTTCCAAGCAGCTAAGCCCTAAACTAATTTTTATATAGCTCATATTAGAAAAAATTCTCATTATGGGCCCCCGGCACCCCATGAGTGTTACATTTTGAAAAAAAAATAGCCTATTTCCATCCCGGGAGCGTACTCAAAAGTCTCCAAAAGTTTCATGGCGATCGGATGAATGGTTTAGTCAGCTATAACAGACATGCATACATACATACTTTGATTTTTATATATATAGATTGATAGAACTGCATGTTATTGTTACACATTTGTACTTGCAAGAAGTGTATTCAAGTTAACCATCTATTAGGCCAATATTACTCATCTATTAGGCCAATATTACTCATCTATAAGGCCAATATCTTTCTTTTCGGGCCAATATTGCTTCGATTAGGCCAATATTACCTATTTATCCATTATCGTTAGATATTTTTTTTAAATTACAGTGGATTGTCTGTAAACGTCACTCTCCTGCTATTCAAGCAAAAGTCAATCCTAGTTAAAAACATAAAGTAACATTCGTATGTGTTCAACTAATTCTATTAATAACAGTAAAATAGCATATTTAAAAATATAAGATTGGTGTGACCGAGAAAAAATAAAGTTGAATTAAAGTTTAATATTCATATGTTAAAATTAATAATAACTAATTACATGTATTAAAAATAAGTGTTATAATTCAAATGTAACAAAATGTCATTTTTCTTTCCCTTGAAAATTACTTCTTTAAAAAGTATTTTGAAAAGATATTATTTAGGACATGCGGCTGGATATCGAAGTCAATAGTGCGCTCGCCTCACAAGCTGAGGGGCGTGGGATCGAGCCACTACAAAAATGTTGATGAATGACTAACGCTAAGAAAGTCCTCCGCTGACTTGGAGAGGGATGGACGCCGCCAAGGTCTACCAAGCCCGAGAATGTTCTAATCTAATGGACTAAGAAAAAAATCGTTAACGTGAATTAGGACGCTACTTGTGACAACGTGTCATCAGATTTATTGAGAATGTCTCGAAAACAACTAAATCCTATTGCTCGCTGCTACGGTCTTTTTGGAGTCGTCCATAAATGACGTCACGCGATTTTGTCCGATTTTTACCCTCGCCCCTTTTGCTCGTCACACTTCGTCACAAAAAAGTAGACCCCCTCTCCAATATGGCGTCAAAAAGCCCAACTAAAAGCCGTATATCTAATTGAAAATTAGCATGTTGCAAAATAATTTATTGTCATTTAAATGTGTATTTGGTGTAAGTCTTCACTCTAATATCGTAAGACGTGTGAAGCCATTAAAAATGTCAGTAAATAAATTGCAAGTAATCAAATATTTAAGTGGAACTTTTATTTAAAGTTGCGCGTTTTGGATGAGACGTCACATTTCTTAAACACCCCCTCCCCCCCTCGTCACACATCGTCACAAATCCGTGAACCCCCTGCCCATAGGCGCGTGACGTCATGTATGGACGGCCCTTTCATGCTTATCTATGCTGAGACAGTACAAAAAGTCCGTCACAACATGGAGTGGACGGTCTCAACACGGATCATCTGCGGCAGGGGACGACAACCCATAGACAACAGTGTGCCCAAGTAGGATTTTTAAATCCCTTATATTAACTTCGCGGCCGTCTCTGTCTTGGGCTCGGCGGGCGGGCGGGCGGAAAAACAGAAGTCAAAAATTAACCATTTCCCATTATCCGATCGAACTGAAATTTGGCACACGGACCCGTCTAACCTAACAATGCATCGTATCAAAATTTCAGATCGATCGAACGTACCGTAATTAGATTAATGCATTTTTAGTTTATCCTTATATGAGGTATGTAATTTAAATTCACGGTTTGTTTATTGTTTTTTTGCCACGTGAAATTTTGAGCTGACGCATTGAGGCGACCCAACGAAGCGACGGGCGCTTTTGTTTACATTTTACGTGTCACTCTGAGCTCGGTCAAGCGAATCGGTGACCAGACTTTTCCCCTCTCCCCTACCCACCCCTCCCCCCACCCACCCCTCCCCCCCACTAGGGTTATGATGCAAAGTTGAGTTAAGACAGATTCAGTCTGTAAATGTTTGAAAATAATCAATACTGTTAGTTATGTCTCATATATAAGGGATTTATAGTCAAAAACTTTGTTTTTACGGGTTTGTTTTATTTGAAGTCATTCATCGTTCATTTATTTTAATAACATTTTTAAAAAGTATTAAGTCGTCACCGTCCCCGTGAAAATTCCTCTGCGTGCCACGTGCGACACGCGGGACGTACGTTGCTGACCCCTGGTCTACAGCCCGGATCTAAACGCGACCAACGACAGGCAACTGGTGGGTCCTGATACCACACAGCGAATGCGATCTGTCATGGGCCTGATAAGTGTTAATGACAAGACCGAGGGAGATCGTGGCATGATGACGTCACGAGTCACCGTCCACCTGCTTCTATCGTTTCCATTTATTCCAGTCACGTGACGGTCCATTTTTTTCTCTCGTTTTGTTAGGGGGCGGGCAACAATCGTGTGGATACAATGTCAGATTGCCACCTCCTGTTACGAGGGTCACAGGTCACAAGTTGTGACTAATATCTAGGCGTATGGCACATGTATGTGCAAATCTACGGTAATTAATGACTGGGCACAGCATGAAGTTATCATGTCGTGGAACTTGGCTGACATTACTCGTACCTTCGATATAATCATTCCTATAACATGGTCATTCCTATAACATGGTCATTCCTATAACATGGTCATTCCTATAACATGGTCATTCCTATAACATGGTCATTCCTATAACATGGTCATTCATATAACATGGTCATTCCTATAACATGGTCATTCCTATAACATGGTCATTCCTATAACATGGTCATTCCTATAACATGGTCATTCCTATAACATGGCCATTCCTATAACATGGTCATTCCTATAACATGGTCATTCCTATAACATGGTCATTCCTATAACATGGTCACTCCTATAACATGGTCATTCCTATAACATGGTCATTCCTATAACATGGTCACTCCTATAACATGGTCATTCCTATAACATGGTCATTCCTATAACATGGTCATTCCTATAACATGGTCATTCCTATAACATGGTCACTCCTATAACATGGTCATTCCTATAACATGGTCATTTCTTTAGCATGTTTGAATTTATAGAACGGTCATTCCTATTCGTGATAAACTAGAAAATAGCTCTCACCCGTCCCCTCCCCCAGCCTTTTTAATGACTGTCCCCTTGATAAAAGAATAACATACTACAACACTTGACAGAATTTAGCCCATTAAATTTCCAACATCTAATAATAACAGAATAGTGAATAGAAATCGAAAGCTAGGTGAATTATTGTCGTTTCTGGGGCGAAAATATTAAATTTAGCCCACCCCTAATAAATAAAACGATCAAATATTACTGCCACCAGGATCTGACCACACCCGCCCCGCTCTTATTACGCCACTGTTGGTCATTGTGGGTTCAGAAGACAGAGCGGTCGAAGTAATGGTCAACATACACAAGACAAGATAGAGTGGTCAACATTAAGTGGTCTACATAAAATTGTCAGCATCTAGTGGCCATAGTAGGGTGACCAAAGCAAAGTTGTCGAGGGAGAGTCGTCAATCCAGACAAAAGAAGACCATGTCAAAATATATTTTTTAACATCGTAGCTACCATCATCGTTTTCCCGTTTAAAACTGTAGCCCCCAAGCGCCCCATCCTCTAGTGTCATTCCCCCGCCCCCCCCCACTTTTCACTGCCACTAAAGTCTTTGCCTCCATCCATTGCACCAACCATCTAGGGTCATTGGCTCCCCCACATTTTTTTTTGTTCAAACGTCCTGTTATTTAATTAGCAAAGTTCTTCTTAATTGGTGCAAAAAGGCAACTTGCCAAAGTTTTATGGGCTAAAAAAGTTGAAGGAAGTAACCCGGTACCAGGTGCAGACAAGAGCCAAACGATACATCAGTGTTAGTTATTCAAAGCTATGTGTCTGAATGTCAATTCTACCTACACGCCAATTTGGCATGGACCAGATCAAGCAACTTGAGTGCATCATACATCTGCCTATTTTATAAATGTTGTATGGCTAAAACCCGATCTTCGGTCCATTTCTAAACTGACCGGCAAAAAATTGTTAAATGGCCGAGAAATGTGGCCAAGGTCTAATGTGATCGAAATGAACAATCTGTATGCCACTTTGGCAGTATATAATATGTGGCAACTTTCTAAAAAATTTACGAGGTAGGAATAGAACATATGGGTATAGCCAGTCAAGGTCTATGACGATGGATAAGCGTAGGACGCAATAATCTTCTGTATAGAAGGAGCCTCTGAAACTGATAAGATAAGATGATGGTATCGAACATCGCCTATTCTAGAAATCCGTTGTCTACTCTGCAGCAAACAACGTTACGCACTGCTGGACACAGAAGTGAAAGCTGATGTACGAAAAGACAAAAACAATTTTATAAACAATCTGTCCGCGAAGCAGAAATAGCAGCAAAGACAGGTAACAGCAAAACTTTATTTCACATTATGAGTCAGCTGTGCAACCATCCATCCACAAAAAGTACGCCTATCAAAGACACCAATGGCAAATTATTAGCATCAGATGAAGAACAAAAACAAAGTTGGGCAGAACATTTCATAGAAATATTAAACAGAGCACAGCCAACAATTACCCCAGTTATTGGTGAAGATGAGAACATTTCTATTTTAACTGCAGCGTGTGAAAATTTCCACAATTGAAGAACCAAAACAAGCCATCAGGAAGTTAAAAAACAACAAAGCAACTGGCAAAGATGAAATTTCAGGGGAAATGCTGAAGTCAGCAGATGAAAATGTTCTACAGCATTTATTGCTGTTATTCAATGATGTCTGGCAAAATGAATCCCCACCACAAGAATGGAAAAACGGCGCCATCTTTAAACTGACAAAAAAGGCGATTTATCAGACTGCAACAATTGGCGTGGAATAACGTTACTATCTGTACCAGGAAAACTTTTTTGCAGTATTCAACTAGAGCGAATAAAAAAAGTCAATAGACGAAAGGTTCAGAGAAGAGCATGCTGGCTTCAGACCTCATCGGTCATGTATTGACCATATATTCACACTCAAAACTATCATCGAAGAATCTGTTGAATTTCAATCCCAGCTCATCATAAATTCTGTTGATTTCCAAAAAGCGTTCGACAGCCTCCAACGACCTACGCTCTGGAAACTTCTTAATATCTATGGTTTCCCAACTAAATACGTGAACATTATAAAAGCTTTTTATGCAGATTCACTTTGCTGTGTGAAAACTGAAGCCGGAAATTCTGACTGGTTCCCAGTCGAAACAGGAGTGAAGCAAGGATGTGTCATGTCCCCAATGTTATTTGGAATAGCAATTGATTGGGTCATGCGAAAATGCACAGATGCCGGATTAGGCATCAAATGGACCGAAAACAATAATTTGGAAGACCTTGACTTTGCAGATGACCTGGCTCTTATAAGCTCAACGCATCTGAACACCCAAGAAAAAACGGATCGTCTCCAGCACTTTTCGAATCAAATTGGTCTTCAAATCAACACAACCAAAACAAAAGCCATGGACCTCACCAACAAACCCAATGATATTATACTTAATGACCAAACCATAGAGAAAGTAACCAACTTCACTTACTTAGGAAGCAAAATTTCATATGATGTGGGAGATGCAACATCAGAGATAACGACTCGAATTGCGTTGGCGTCAAGTGCTTTTAACAAACTTACAAATATTTGGAGATCAAAGACACTTAGCAAACATATAAAACTTAGGCTATTCAACTCTTGCGATATCCCTGTACTAACATATGGATGTGAAAGCTGGAAATCCACTCAAGCTATAGAAAAGAAATTAGTTGCCTTCGAGAACAAATGCCTCCGAAAAAATTTCAATATAAAATGGAGTGATTTTAAATCAAATGAAACAATAAGAGAAGAAACCAACCAAGAACATGTGTCAACCTTTATAAGGAGATACGTTGGAATTATATCGGTCATGTTCTTCGAATGGACGAGAGAAGACTACCACGTCAGGCCTTCATATGGACACCAAAAGGCAAAAGAAAACAAGGAAGACCAAAAGAAACCCTAAGTAGAACAATCAAAAGAGAAAGCTCAACCATGGGTCTAAGAAATAATCAAGACCTAATACAATTGGCGACGGATCGTCGTAAATGAAAATCCATGACTTCTGCCCTATGTGCCGTCTTCGACCCGAGAGGAACTAACTAACTCTGCACGTGAAACTGCTCACCATTGATTTATTGTGTGGACAGAAGTAGCAGAAACTGTCAACTAGCCGCCGATCGCCTTATGTATGTTATTTCGCTACCTGACCTGAGATATCGCAAAATCAAGAAAACCCCGGACATCGACAGGTCAATCTCCAATCTCCACGGGTATTGGTCATTTTCCGATATAACGAGTCATTTCTTAATTTAGCAGGCCAGTATTCGAATTGCCATATTTCGAGTGAGTTAAAGGCTTAGTCTTTTCACTTTTCCCTAATTATCTCCCAGACGTGGCAGCTTATTTCCACTATGTTTTTATAACCAATGACAACGATATCGAGCTTTCGTTTTACTTTTATAAATGTTATGCATCGAATGTATTCAAATTTGTATTTACCATCTACATTACTAGTACAAAAACTCTACACGTTGCAAAAATTAAGAGCGATTTCTAATGACCGCTGAGAATTATTCAGCAAGAGAACTGAAAGTGATTGGTTTTTTTTATATGGAAATCAATATTTGATAAATCTGAATCCATCAACCTACAAAGAAACAAAATAGGCCAAGAAACGCTGGACTTGGAAAGGTACAACTGTGTGACATCCTGCCACTCAATGTCAAACCAGATAATAGTCCTGCAGCTTGCTCTACACTCCACACCGACAACATTTCTAAAGATAAATCTTTACAGCTCTCGTGGCATTACCAAACAACGTATTTTTGTTCTCTGGTGATACCAACCACTAACATTTTAAACCAAAATTTTAGAGGAATTAAAGCAATATAAATCAACCAGCCTGTTTACTTTATTTTTTTTACAAAAGAGTCAGACAATAAAGAATTTATTAAGGTCACAATGACCCCTCATGCTTCCCCCAGTTGTATTGATTTCGAGCTTTACAACAGGACTTAATGTCAACAAGTAGGTAAAATTTAGGTCCATATGTGACATTTCGTTCTAGTGTGAGAGGTGGGGTGTTATATACAACAATGGGACCAGCCAAATTAACAAGTAATACAAATAGATATGAGAAACACAACAGGGGTACCGAAATTGTTTTGTCGGTATGTCTTCATGTTTAATCGGGTGAATCTATCCCATTAGCCATTATTATTTGTTCCAAAGATAACTTTTTACAAAGTTACAAAAATCAATAGATGGAGTGAACCTCTAGGCTGGTATAAATGCAACTGCAAAATGGTATCATAAAGAAATGTCTATTAATAAAGCAAATACATAACCCATATTTTATCCAACACTAAGACTTACCTTACAATTGATTTGTAATTTGCATAGAAATTACAACAAAAAACCAAAAAACTATAAAATACATAACTTAATTACCTTCAGTTATGTTGTATTATTTCTCTGAATATCTCAAATATCGAAAGATTGGTTGAGTAACATGACAAGTACATTGTGCGTTAAGGTGTATGGATTTTCAAAAAAGTTCCAGACATCATCTCTTTTTAAACAAGAAAAAAGTACCAAGGGGGGTAACCATATAAAGTATGGCATTATGAAGCAATAATATTTATTCCCCTTTTCTTTTGAAGAGTAGATAATGATAAACAAAATAGTTATGTGTAATTAGGTATACACTTACCGATACTAAACAGGTTTCTTATATAGTTTTCCGACTTGAATTAGTCTCTGCCCAATGAAGTACAACACTGGTTATCTACAGAACAAGAGAACAAAAAATTAAAAGTTAACACAAGAATTTTAAAACTTTAATTTTTGAAGGGAAGAGTCTGCTTAAACATCTAACTCTGAGAAAAGTGAATTATAAATTTATTTGGAGGTTATGTTGGGGTTAGAATCATTACTTTATATTAAACTACAGTAAACATAATGTTTTTGAGTCCCAAATAAGTGTGAATCATAATCATACTATATTAATCACCCACCCATAAATCATTATTGATCACAATCACTTTACTGCTGGAAAACCAATTTTTACTGTTTCATAACAAGTTTTGCCTGACTTTAAAAATTCATACTGATTAAATTATTATTTTGCTTCACCCCATCTGATTTTGTTTTATATTGTATCAAACATTTTGCTTCACCCCATCTGATTGTGTTTTATATTGTATCAAACATTTTGCTCCCCCCATCTGATTGTGTTTTATATTGTATCAAACATTTTGCTCCCCCCATCTGATTGTGTTTTATATTGTATCAAACATTTTGCTCCCCCCATCTGATTGTGTTTTATATTGTATCAAACATTTTGCTCCCCCCATCTGATTGTGTTTTATATTGAATCAAACATTTTGCTCCCCCCATCTGATTGTGTTTTATATTGTATCAAACATTTTGCTCCCCCCATCTGATTGTGTTTTATATTGAATCAAACATTTTGCTCCCCCCATCTGATTGTTTTTTATATTGTATCAAACATTTTGCTCCCCCCATCTGATTGTGTTTTATATTGTATCAAACATTTTGCTTCATCCCCCCCCCATCTGATTGTGTTTTATATTGTATCAAACATTTTGCTCCCCCCATCTGATTGTGTTTTATATTGTATCCAACATTTTGCTCCCCCCATCTGATTGTGTTTTATATTGTATCAAACATTTTGCTTCACCCCATCTGATTGTGTTTTATATTGTTAATAGCACCAAATAAATTGGGATTATTAATTTCTACAAAAAGTTTCAAATTTGATAATTGCCAATGTCAAATATGTAATTATAACAGAAGGTAAACAATAATTTAGATTTAGACTATCATTTTAAAAAGAGGTTACGATTGATTAAATTGTTATTTCTTATATAAAAAATTGCAAACAGCATCTGAGTGTCTCAGTAAAGTGGCTCAGAATTTCATAAGCGCACTCATGTTTTAAAACAACGTTTGTTATACATGTATATGGAAATATATATTATTAGAGCAAACATTTAAAAACAAATCAATGCTTATTCTTAGAATGGGGAAAATATTTCTCATATAGCTGATAAGCTTGCCATAAGACAAGACAAGTTATCATGTTATAAAAATAAATGTAATATAGGTGACTTTTGAATACCTAACAACAGACATTATTTTTATCACATTTATTTTTAAACTGCTAATTTAATTTTTTTTATTTATTTTACTTCATATTCCAGATTAATAAGCAATTACTTTAGTACAGGCCATAAACTTGAATAAAATTATTTATTTTACTCTGAGTTGTTCACTGAGATTCATTTCTGCACCCATTAAACAATTAATGGGAATAGTGATTTTTACACGCTTTTATTTAAGTCACAATGTTTGTATGTTGTATCCATCCACCCAGGGGCGGATTAAGACTGCACGGGGCCCCTGGCTGCAATTCAAACTGGGGCCCTATCCAGCCAGTGTACCTTTAGATAAAAAGATTGCTAGCAGCTAATATAAGACTGTAACTTGTAAATATTCATCCAAAATGATTATTCATGAAAAAACCGATTTCGAAGAAATAACTTTTTGCCGGTATCCTAAAATTGAGTGTAAAAGACAATTTATAAAATTAAAAAACACATGAAAAAAAAATTCACACCGCACCCGGGGATCGAACCCGCCACCGCATGCACTATAAGCCTTAGTACTTCACATTCGGCCACGAGAGCTCATTTAGGGTTGTCAATTTAAAATATATATATAATATTCTTTAATAATTTCTGTTATTGAGCCTATCAAATCAGGTTTTTTGACTGCTAAGACTATCGTGTGGGAAAAGAGATCATTTTAATAGATGAGATTTTATTAATTTATCATATTTTCAGCAATTCATGTATACATTTGTCCACATTTATTATAAAATATGCTACGTTTGGGGGCCCTAAATCATCGGGGGCCCCTGGCTTTAGCCCGTTCAGCCCCCCCCCTTAATCCGCCATAGCATCCACCCTTCCTTCCATCCTTCCTTCAAAACTTGAAACGTAAAACTATACCACTTCTGATGGTCCTAGAGATCTAAAATTTTTACCACAGATAGATCTTGGATGACAATGCATTGTATCAAAATTTCAGATCGATCGAATGTACCGTATTGAAATTATTGCACTTTTAGTTTTTAGTTTTTGTCTATATAAAATATTATCACTTGCGTCAATGAACCATGCCTCAATTCGCCCTAGAGGGATACAATTATTATAACTTTAAAAAGTACTATCAACATCAAGTCTTGCTGGCCGAAATATAAGCGTGATCGATTGCCGACATTGGGGTACGAGGTTCAATTTTCAGTTAGGGGAAAATGTTGTTTTTTTGTATATATTATATATTTACGCTTAATTATCACTGCCGCCTAACGTTAAGGGAAATCACTCTGCTTTTTTTTAAATTTTGCATTGTAAGCAGTGCTGATTGACTCAAATAGTTATTTTTTGGTGCAGTAATTTGGTGCGCTGCTTACTAAAATTAGTTTAAAAATCGTGTGGTGATTAGCACTGTAAAAATTACTTTGTTTAATTTTCAGGAATATTTCGTATTTATCATACAAGGATAAGTTACTTGGTCTTTTGAAAAAAGTGGGCGCCGCAGGCGCCCTAAATAAAAGTGGGCGCCGCAGCACAACCTATATTATATACATACTTTGTGTACATTTCAGGAATATTTCGTATTTATCATACAAGGATAAGTAACTTGGGCTTTTGACATAAAAAATTAAAAAATGAAATTTACTATTATAAAATAATTTGTGTACATTTAAGAAATTTTAATATTACGTATTTATCATACAAGGACAAGTTAGCTGGGCTTTTGAAAAATGGGGCGCCGCAGCACAACCTAGTTATACATATTTAGTGCAGTTTCTATATGTAAATAAAAGCGTGTCCTTTTTAAAAAAAGATTTTTTTACATTTATAACTTATTTGAAATTTTCTAATGAGCTTAATTGCCTGTGAACACAACATATATAACTGCTCAGTGGACTTGCTATAAATTAAGTACATATAGATATAAATTTTATCCATTTTATTTGTTAAAACAGATTACAGAAATAAGTGAGACTTTTATTTGTGATGTCAGTGTAAACACAAAGACACAATGCATGCCTAACCAAAAAAAAATGTGTTAAAAAATTAAGTGCCAATTAAGGCTTCATTCTTATTAATGACTTAGGCACTAAAACTCAACTTATGATATTTTTGTTTTGATATTTCCTTAAATGTAGTCTAACCCTTATCATGGCTGTCATTGGGTTATTATAACTAATCGTAAAACAGCTTTTTAATTAGAGATGACTTAGCATATATTTTTTGTTGTACTGTCCTTCCTGTAATACAGACATTGACAACAATATTATTAAAGTATTACCAGGTAGTCACTGTCATAGCACGCATATTGTTTATTACGTTGGTTGCAAATGGTGTGTTGCTTTTCCATCAACAATTGCCTTTTCTATAGCACTAGATTACCTCAATAATAGCAGTGTGGTAGGTAAATTTAACATAACTGATTAGTGTTCATTTTTAAATCCCTTATATTAACTTCGAAATCGTGTCGTTCGTCGTCGGGCAGGCGGGCGGAAAAACAAAAGTAAAAATGACACACTTCCCGTGATGCTATCGAGCTGAAATTTTGCATATAGACTCATGTCACCTAGCAATGCATCCTATCAAAATTTCAGATCGATCAAATGTATAGTTATTAAATTAATGCATTTTTAGTTTATCCGTATAAACTATATGTAGCGGCGCTATTGTTTACATTTTACGGGTCACTTGAGCTCGCGCCACCCATCGATGACTACATCTCCTGTTTAACACCAGGAGTTCACTCAGTTTCAGGCTGTAAATGTTTGTCGCGTTGGAACATATTCAATACTTTAAGTTCTGTCTCACATTTAAGGGATTTATAGTCAAAAATTTTGTTTTTACGGGGTTGTTTTATTCTCTATTTTTCCCAGTCTTGTGTAAAGATCATTGGGTTGTTGTTTTTTCGCTATCAAAATAAATGCCTTTGTACTATTGAAATTATTGAGGTTATTAGGAGAGTGATCACAATTTAAATCAAATAGTAGCTCTAAAATTATGATTTAGTATGAATTCTCCAACAAAATTACCTACAATAAATTGCATAATTTTTTTTTCCATTTCTTTTTTAATTAATAAATTATCTACATTTATCAATGAGCATTTCCAAATTTTTATTCAGCATTTTGGAGTAACCCTCATATCAACAGCTAAAATAAACCAAATTTTCTAAGCAAATTAGAACTAATAAATTTCTACTAACTAAAAACAGGATCCCTGCACTAATTTCAAAATCAAATCCAGGAGAAAATAAAAAATATCCAGGACACTTTAAAAAAATTAAACTTAAGTCAGTTGCTCAAAAAACTAATTTCATACAGCATGTAGACATAAAAAAAAATTAAAAACAATTGCGAACATGATCATGAATTTGTTAGCCCAAACCTCAATAAAAATTAATTTCAAGACATTTAAGGAAAAACTGTTTTGTTTATTAAGGAGTTTTCCAGGATTTTTTTTTCTCCATATTCCAGGGCATACTGAATTTCAGGATTAGTAGTTTGTGGAAACTTCTATTATTTTATATTTGATTTAGGCTATTTTGACAATTTTCATAGCCTAATAGATACTAAAAGTTATGAAAGTTATGTCATGAGAGACTAAAAGAAGCATAAAGCATGATATACCCACAAAAATAATAATATATTGAATTTAAAAATGGAGTTTAATATCCAGATATACTACAGTGGAACCCACTGAACTCGAGCAATATCCATGCAGAAATCACCTATGACCCGGTCATAAGCCGACCCCCCAACTTTTCCCCCTAGATTTTATCCAAAAAAAGGTCGGCTTTAGAATCAGTATATACGGTAGTTTTTCTGTACATTTCAAAGAATTTTCATTTCACAACAATGTTCTTGTTCCCGGCTGATATACTGGCGGATATCTAATATACTGAAATCTTTCACGAACTAACAATATTTTAATTTTAAAAATCAGTAAAATCTAATAAAAGCAGAAAATAATAATTAGGGGTAGTGGTAAGCAGATTAGTGTTGCCATATTGATTATGAGAATGCTCAGTTAATAAAAGGGAAGAACAAACTCAAATTTTTCAGGAAAGCTCATCTATTTTTATTGGGAAGTGGGAAATTACATAGCCCTCAATGTTCCCTTTAAGCTGCGGGGATGCACAGTTATATCACAGATGACGCGCAGCAATTTAGAATTACTGCGAATCAAATTTTGTCAAATATTGCACAAAAAATGGAGGCTGTGAAACTTTGCACACGAGTTTTTGTTACTTTTCACGCTGACCAAGGAACCTTAGAGGGAACATTGATGGCACTTCTAGACAGTTGCTGCGCCAGTTCCTGATATTTGGACCGAAAGATACCATGGGATAAAAGTACACCTTTTCTTGCGCTACCCATATGCAATTTTAAAAATTTTCAAAGAGTAACAAAACCATATTTTAAAAAAGCAGAGTGATGAGAAAAGAAGATTACAGGGAATGATATTTTAGTATTTTTATTTGTAGAGCTTGCTAGATTTAAAAAAAAAGAATTAATGGAGGTTAAAACAGTTTTTTTTCTGACAACAGTGGATAAGAAAACAAGATGATTCCCACATAAAACATATAAATATGAACGTGTAAAAGTTTTGAAATTATAATTACTAGATATGACCCGCGACTTAACATACGCCGCAGACTTGCTCATCATAGATAGTGCAAAGAAGGAGTGAGAGAGAACGGACACAAACAGCAGCAAGAAGTAATGAAGAGAAAAAAGCAAGTAAACGTGGAGACATGCGCACTGCGGTTGTTGTTACCTACCCCCCCACCCATTATTACTACCATCCCTTGCCAACCTTTAAACTGTGATTAGCCGACCATGCGACGGTTAGTCCTGTTCGCAAAAAAGCGGGAAAAGAACGGGCAGAAACAAACATTTTTAAAAATTAACCCATTACAATATGAATCATATGTTATTCTGTGAAGGAACAACGCAAGAAGCAATGTTGCTTTTTTCTTCTCATCCCACTACGCTTGCCAACTGTGATTGGTCAACCCCAGCGAGGGTCATACGTCATGCTTGTATGCACATACTCGTTTTGGTGAATTATATATATAGATTACTGTTTAACCCATTCAATACGTTTCGCCGCAGCCTGCGCCAACGCGATTTCAGTCGTGTACGTTTAGCCACTCCCTGCGTCACCGATGGTTTGTTTCATTTTATTAGTAATTCGACTTTTCCATTACACTATTTTATAAATAGCTTATAAAACTTTTTATTCAGAAGAGTTTCAACTTCCGTTGTGTGCAATTTCGAATGGATTAGATGATGTTTAGTGTATTTTGTGCTTGTTTTTTTCAGTTAAAAAAATTTGTAAACAAAAACAGCTGATCAAAATGGCTTCATTGAGTACTAATCCTAGTACTAATATATTAATTTTTCAATCTAGAACTGATGATCAAGCAAATAAATTGATTTAAATGCACAATATAATTTCAAATAAAGATACATTTGAAGACTCATGTCAACTGTGACTACGAAAAATAATATTTTGTAAATATATAATATGTAAATTTTAGAGTATAACTGTTTTATTGTTGAATTTTATATAAAAAAACTGAAACATGTCATGGAAAAAAATTCATAACTTGATAATTTTTGGAGCTACTGCAATGAAACTTTCCAGTTGCTTTAGATATATAATAAGACTCATTTGTAAGAAATATGAACTTGATTGGATTAATTTTACCTGATTTATGAGCTGGTGAGTACAGCAACAAATAATTTTTCCCCCTTTTTTTTTACATAATCATGCAATAATATCCCTAAAGGATTTTTTAAGGTAATTTTGTCTCACTTTTTAATAGTAGAAACATATTCCTTTTCAATTACCTAAATTTTGAGGTGCAGCATAATATAGTTTTGATAAATAGCAAAGCAGAATTTTTCAGTTTAATATCATCAGGTGGAATGGATTTTTTTACCTTAAAATTTTACTGCGTACCCTTGAAAAAATTGGCACGTATTGAATGGGTTAAAATTTAAAAATCATAAAAATAAAATGTTTGGGGTTTTTTTACTTGTTTTTGTTGAATAATATTAAGTTGTTTTTTTTAATTATAGCTATAAACATGTTCATTATACAATGATTAACATTTGTACCAAATTTCATTTATTTTTCACAGTCGGCTGTCAAGTTGGTAAATTATTGTGGTACGGATCAGGTCAAAATACGGTCTTTTCCAGTCGCCATCTTTGTTGCTATGCAAGTGACAAAGATGGCAGGCGGATCGATAGCCCCAACCGAGGGAAAATGCTGAAATTGAAATGGGCCAGGCAATGGAAGACAATCAAGAAAAATACACTTTTATCAGTAATTTTATAAATAACTCTCAAGCTATATCCTTCCTAAATATCACTAGTAAGACACTTAAATTCAGCTTCCATTTAGCAAATCACTAATAAATTTAGAACGAGATGTTTTCGCTACGATGGAAAAGAGAGAGCCTTCAAATTCGTGGGCTTATTACATCACTCCCTATGTCCGTAGTTTCGCATCCGGTGATTCTTATCTGATAATTATAAGGGGAGGCGTTCCCCCTCCCCTTAAACCCTGTTTCTTTTTTTTATTTGGGGAGGGAGATCCCCCCCCCAAACCCCACCCTGTTTTTCATTTTATTATTTATTTATAAATTATAAGGGGAGGTGTTCCCCCCTCCCATTAGACCCCTCCCTGTTTTTTTTTAATTTTAGGGGAGGGAGACAACCGTGGAAATAATAGTAAGGGGCAACCTAGCAACAGTGCCGTCCTAGACACGACCGCCATCTACGGCCGCCATCTTTCATCCGTTCAACGATAATTAGCCGTCAAGTTATTTGCTTTTAAGTGCCATTTTTTTTTAATTGGGTCACAAAAACAAATACCAATAGTAAAATTAAAAAACTGTCCGAATTTATTCTTGAAAAAAATCATAACTTTTTAACGAAAAGTGCTAGATTAAAAATAAAAGCATATTATTATTACTAAAGGCACTTTCGTTAAAAAAAAACTTTAAAAAAATTAAATACCAATAGCATAGTTAAATAGAGCTCATTTTTAAGTAAATTTTAACACCAGAATTATATTTTTAGGATTTGTAGTTTTAAAGTTATGAATTTTTAAAAGTGTGGTTCAATTTGTCCCCATCCCCAATGCATTTTTCCTCCACATTTTGTGACCTCAATTCGGCTGTTCGCGTCACGCACTTTATTTCTCGTTTTAATAATTCAGGATCAATGCTATAAATAAAATAATTATTTCTTTATTTTGTTTTAAAAATATTCTTTATTAATAACTCATTTTACTTTGTATTGACAGTAAAATTTATCTTTTAACGATGTTTATGTTGTGTTTACAAGTTCCAGTTCACACAACTAACATGACCTACATATGACTAAGTGAACTCCCCTATAAAAAAATGTACAATTAATATTAGGAACTCCTTTTGAACTTTCAACTTTGGCTCATGACTAATTAATTTAACAACCCTGACCAATGGCTAAATAGTTTTGCACATGGCCACAACTAATGAATGAAACTATTGAAGACATAGTTGTAGTAGGTGTCACAATTAGGGCTGTCAACATTGTTGAAAAAAGCTGCCCGGGTACCAGTCCAAATTTCGAACGGGTACCCGGGTTACCTGTTCAAAATGCTACTTAATTTTCGCCGACATGACCGCTATACAATGCAACCTAGCCACCATCCATGCACCTCAATTTCCACAGTAGACAACGGCATACTTCCAATAACATACTATTGTGCACTACAAACTTTTATTTCTGCTGTAAATGCATTCGTCTACAGTAAACTGAAAATTCAAACAAAATGTCAACAATGACGTAACATTCAGCCAGGTCATACGGACCCAGCAGCTTGAATTTGTATGTTCACTAGGCGGCGGTAGTAACTTTTTAATTTATTAACTTTAAATACTGACAACTTTGTACGTCTTATTAAAATCAGTTTTTATGCTAGGCCTACACAAGAAACAAACACAAGAAACACAAAAGCGAATGGAAAGGGTGCAGGTTTGAAAATTGTTTCAATTAGGTGCGTCGACACCTGTGGGCGGATGGTGACAGTTTACATCACCAACCAATCGCTCCTTTAATCTTTAAAATTTAAATCAAGCCCAAATGACTTTCAATCCTTTGTTTTGTCAAGATTTAAAAAAGAAAAAACGTTTCGTTTATTTTTATAGTAAACTAGCAGACCCGTCGTGCGTTGCAACGATCTCAGTAAAAAGGAATAAATTTAAAGAAACCAATGAGTGGTATGTTTAAAAACAATAATGCCAGAAACCTTCGCGGAAGTGTGAAAAAAACTTCCAAGTTTCATAGCAATTGGATAAATAAATTAATAATTAAATAGCGTACAAAAGAAGAAACGATATTAAGGGACCCGGCCCTCAAAATTAGTGATAATAAAAAAATTTTATTGCCATTGTACTCAAGCTAAATATCGTGTAAAATTGAATAGGGAATAAATTATTAAAGTTCAGTAAAAAGACATTTGGGGACCCCAGCTCCCAGGGAATGGACATTAAGAGTTCACTACCCTATATTACTATATTAATATAGGCTATTAAGTTTTTATATAATAAGTTTGGTCAAAATCCAGTTATTTTCTCATTATTTAACGCTAAAACTACTTTTAATTTAGCTGATATAGGGGGGAAATGACATTAAGGCGCCCCAGCTCATTCGGTGCAAGAGGTCAATTTCAAAAACCTGTTCATTTTAATTCAGTTTTATTGTTAATATATTTCTCAAGATCTTTAAAAAAGTAAATAGGAAACATATCTTAAACATATACGAAAAAAAGAATTTGGGGCCCCCGGCCCGGAAGATATTGACATTAGAAGTTCAGTGCCCCTCAGTATATTAATATGGGCTACCAAGTTTTTGTGTGCAAATTTTGGTGAAGCTCTATTCATTTACCAAGTAGCTAATGCAGAAACTAATTTTATATATCTCATATTAGCTAAAAACGACATTAAGGGCCCCAGGGCCCATTCAGGGCAAGATATAAAGTTCAAAACACCTGTTCATTTCAATATGGATGATAATGGATACATTTACCATTATTTGTCAAGTTTTTTAATAATTGAATTGGGGAATACAATCTTAAACGTTTAAGTAAAAAGGTATTTTGGGCCCCCAGGCCCGAAGGAGTGGCCATAAGGAGTCAAGTGCCCTATAGTATTTTAATATGGGCTACCAAGTTTTTGTATACAAAGTTTTGTTAAGATCTATTCATTTACTCAGTAGCTAACGCTTAAACTAATAGGTCGTTTAAGCAAAACATGAAATTATGGGCCCCTGGCACCCCATTAGTGTTAAATTTTGAAACAAAGTAGCCAGTTACCATCCCGGGAGCATACTGAATGGTTTAGTCAACTATAAAGGACATGCAGACTCACACACACATAGTTTGATTTATATATATATAGATATAGTAAAATAAAACGACATAAAGGGGGCCCGGGTCTATTTGGTGCAAATGTCAATTTCAAAAACCTTTTCATTTTAATTCAGTTTCATCAGGGATATATTTATCAAGATTGTTAAAAAGTGAATGGCAAAAATATCTTTAACATATATGAAAAAAGATATTTGGGGCCCCGGCCCCAAAGAAATCGACATAAAAAGTTCAGAAACCTTAAGTATTTTAATATGGGCTACCAAGTTTTTTTATACAAAGTTTGGTTAAGATCCAAACATTTACTCAGTAGCTAATACATAAACTAATAATTTTTTTATAAAGCTCAAAAAACGGCATTAAGGGCCCCAGGGTCCAATTATTGCAAAAATAAAGTGCGAAACATATGTTCATTTGAATAAATTTCAAAATACCTACATTTATTTATATTTCTCAATATTGTTTAAAATGGAATGGACAATAAAATATTAAACATTTACCAAAAAATACATTTTGGGCCCCCAGCCCCGTGGGAATGAAAATTAGGAGTTCAGTGCCCTCTCGTAATGAAATATAGACCCTAGAGTTTTTATATACTAAAATGGGTCAAGATACATTAATTTTCTCAGTATTTTTCGCTAATACTAATTTTTATACAGCTAATATACGAAAAAAACGGCTTTTAGGGGCCCTGGGCCCTTTTGTTGAAAGATGTTAATTTCAAAAACCTGTTCATTTTCAAACAGTTTCCTCAAAAATATATTCCTCAATATCGTGAAAAATTGAATGTAGAAAAATATCTTAAACATATACGAAGAAAATACATTAGGCGCCCGCGGCCCCGAAGGAATGGACATTTTTATTTGTCAAGATTGTTAATAAACTGAATGGTTAATAAAATCATAAACATTTAAGAAATGGGAATTTTTGACCCCCAGCCCCAAAGGAATGACTATTAGGAGTTCATTGCCCTATAGTATTTTAATATTGGCTATCAAGTTGTTATATAAAAAGTTTGGTTAAGATCCAACAATGTACACAGTAGCTAGCGCTTAAACTAATTTTTATATAGCTCATATAATCAACAAATGACAATATGGGCCCCCGGTGCCCCATGAGTATTAAATTTAGAAAAAAAGGTGCCAGTTACCATCCCAGGTAGGTACTTAATAGTCTCCAAAAATTTCATGACAATCGGATGAATAGTTTAGTCAGCTATAAAGGACATGCACACACACACACACAGACATATTTTGATTTTTATATAATAGATATAAGAAAAAATAGACATTTAGGGCCCCTGGGCCCATTTGGTGATAGATGTAAATTTCAAAAACCTTTTCATTTAATTAAGTTTCCTCATAGATATATTCCTCAAGATCGTGAAAAATTGAATGGGGGAAAATACATTAAACATATACGAAGTAAAGACATTGGGGGCCCCCGGCCCCGAAGGAATGGACATTTGAAGTTATGTGCCCTACAGTATCTTAATATGGGCTACCAAGTTTTTGTATTCAAATTTTGGTTTAGATCCATTCATTTACTCAGTAGCTAACGCATAAACTAATTTTGATATATCTTATATAAGCAAAAAAGACATTAAGGGCCCCGGGGCCCAATCAGTGCAAGATATAAAGTTCAAAACCCCTGTTCATTTCAATTTGTATAATAATGGATACATGTGTCATTATTTGTCAAGATTGTTAATGACTGAATGGTGAATAAAATCTTAAACGTTTCAGAAATGCGAATTTTTGGGCCCCCAGCCCCAAAGGAATGACTATTTGCAGTTCAGTGCCCTATAGTATTTTAATATTGGCTATCAAGTTGTCATATACAAAGTTTGGTTAAGATCCAACAATTTACACAGTAGCTAGCGCTTAAACTAATTTTTATATAGCTCATATTAGCAAAAAATGACATTATGGGCCCCCTGTGCCCCATGAATGTTAAATTTAGAAAACAAAGTTGCCAGTTACCATCCCAGGTAGGTACTTAACAGTCTCCAAAAATTTCATGACGATCGGATGAATGGTTTAGTCAGCTATAAAGGACATGCACACACACACACACACACAGACATACTTTGATTTTTATATATATAGATATATTGGAACGAATGAAATATACATTATTTTAACAAATAGATGAGGTGCATTTTTTAGTATGTAGGGATAGGAGTGGGGGAAAGAGTGAGGGGGGGAGATAAAATGAATGTAGTCAGTGTATTTCAAAGATAAGTTAGCGTCCTGTCATTGATTCATTCAAAGAACCAAAATCTTTTTGTGCTTTAACAATTTTTGTTTCATGTTCAGATTAAAAGGTCTATCAAAATACATTGTAGTTTGTCCAGGCTGTACTTAATTTTCTGTTTACAGATACTTCTTCTGGAACGTTTTCGTGTTAAAGTATTTCACAGCAAATATTTCAAACAAAAAATCTAAATTAGATAAATTTTCGGGAGCCGCAATGAGAACACAGAAGAGCCGCAGGTCGACCACCGTTGGTATAGACATTGCAGCCACAAATCACGGGTACCCGGGCCCAATCTTAATACCCTGGTATTTGCATGGAAACAGGTACCCGGGTCCCGGGTACCCGTGTACAGGCCTAGTCACAATGAGGTTGAATGAATAGTAATGGTTGCCAGGGACAACAAGTCTGCACACGATACATTATGATCTTTTATAATATTATCAACTCTGAAGGGTTTAGCCGTCTAAATTAAGTATAATATTGAATTAATTCCATATTAGATCATTTTTTAAGTTCAATTATCAAATATTTTAATGTAAATAGGCAAAATAATTGAATATTTCATAAGCATCGGGGACTTCCGCCATTGAAAGGGGCGGTGTCACTTTGATATAAAGAAATACACCTCGTTAAACATAACTAATATGGCCGCAACGTCCTAGCTACATGAGAATTGGCACACATATACATCGATAGATTGTGCACAAATATTTTTAATATGAAAGACATATTCTTTGAATTTCTTCAAAAATCTTAGGGTCAAACATGGCCTATATTAACCTTAGGATTACAAAATACTGGTCGATTGAAAATACAAAGGAAAGCTAACAAAATGTAGGCCAATATGTCTACCAAAGCTTTAGACCGGAAAAGGAACTCAAATATGTTTTGAAAGAACCTATTTATTAATAGTTTTACACCCTCCTTAGAAAAATTAAAAACTTGTATCTCGGACGCCGAATTTTTTTCCTGATACAAAAAATGTAGTAGTCTCCCCTGACTTACCGAAGTACCTAATTACTACATTTAACAAGGGCAAGGGCTATCTTATAGATATATCATTTTTTAAATTCATTCATTTTGAAAATTTTATCCAAGTACCTAGTTTAATCTAACTCTAACTGTGACAGTCTATCACTATCACTTATTCTTAATTAATGTTACTAATTGACTTATCTTATCTTATCTGTTTACAGACGCTCCTTCTATACAGAAGATTATTGTGTCCTACACTTATCTATGGTTTGTGTTTAGTCCTGCATTTTTAAATCCTTTATATTAACTCGTGGTGTCTGCACCCGCCCTTGCTTGCTTGCTTGTCCCCAAAACTTTTGATCGATTTTTAACCCACTTGCTCGTAAGCTAGCAAGCTGACATTTTGCAGGCAGTTTTGTACCGATAATAAAAACTAGGGGTTATATCGGCACCGATATCTGGATATCGGCAATATCGGTAGCGGTAGCATGTAAAGGTCCTGATATTGACGTCACCGATATTTCATAATAAATGACATTTGACCCCCCCCCCAAAAAAAACGGAAACAAAAAAAACTGTCATTTAGATTTACAATATCTCAACAAATTAATATATCGACCCCGATACCGGTATTGAAATAGTCAAAAGAGTCCTAGTATTAATATGTACAGCCACGATACTGTGTGCCATGTGCTGTGATATTGTTTAGGTATCGGCCGATTTTCGTATACTCAGAAATACTGTGTAAATAGTGCCGATGCCAAGTATACCGTAATTGCTCTAATAAATGTATAACATGTAAACATTATGTTCACGTAATTGCTCTAATACTAACAGCAAAGATGCATGCAGAATCGCAGATGTCTAAAACATTTCGTTTCGTATGGAATAACAAAAAAAATGTACCGTGTGCAGACTTGCTGTCATTGGCAATCATTCAACCTTCAACCTCATTTTCACTTATTACTATTACTTTGTTCTCATTGTTTCATTCATAAAAGGTGGACGTGTGCAAAAGCCATTAAACTATTGGTTAGAATTAATAATTATGAGTAAAGGTTGAAGTTTCAAAAGGACTTCCTAATTTTGCTTGTACATTTTTATAAAGGATGGTTCGTTTTGTTTGAAGTCCTAGGTAGGTCATGATCTGGAACTTGTAAACACATCGGAAACTTCGTTTTGGTGAGAGAAAAAAATCGGTAATATCGGCAAAACTGGATATCGGTAGACCCTTTAATTATAAAATATAAATAATTACGAGTGATAAATTTAAGAATGCCATCATCAAATATGACCGCTGTTATTTATGTCCTAACAAATACTCATATCGGCACTTATATCGGAAAAAAATATCGGTAATATCTGCAAAAATGCATATCGGTAGACCCCTAATATTTTAAATAATTACGAGTGATAAATTTAAGAATGACGTCATCAAATATGACCGCTGTTATTTTTGTCCTAGCAAATACTCATATCGGCACTCATATTAGTCATATCAGAAAAAAATATCGGTAATATCGGCGAAAATGCATATCGGTAGTCCCCTAATATAAAAGATAAATAATTAGGAGTGATAAATTTAAGAATGATGTCATCAAATATGACCGCTGGTTTTTGTCTTAACAAATACCCTATCGGCACTCATATCGGAAAAAAATATCGGTAATATCAGCAAAAATGCATATCTGCAATCCCCTAATATAAAAGATAAATAATTACGAGTGGTAAATTTAAGAATGACGTCATAAAATATTACCGCTGGTTTTTGTCTGAACAAATACTCATATCGGCAAAAAAAATATCGGTAATATCGGTATCGGCAATATCGGCAAAAAGTCATATCGGTTGACCCCTAATAAAAACAATGTATCAAAATTTCAGATCGATCGCATGTACCGTAATTAAATTATTGATTTTTTAGATTATTTTATTTATTCCTATGTATCATGCTATTTTTTAAGATAGAGCGTCGCGGTGCGTATTATATTGAACAATCTTTCTGTCGCGCAATAAGGTGCGTATTTTATTGACAACTCTTTTTATAAACATATTCCTGATCGGTGCGCATTATATTAAACATGTTTTACGACACAACTGCAATTTTGTATTTCTGGATGGTCTGGCGCTGCGTATTATAATGAACATTCTTTTAGTTACGTCTCGTACATAAAGGATTTATAGTGAAAAACTTGGTTTTTTACGTTTTTTTTATATTATTAACGATTTAAATGTTGATAAAGTGTTGGTTTTCCTGGTTTCTTCAGGCAACCCATTCCACACCCTAAATTCCGGACGGGAAGAACGAAAATTTGTATGAGTTTGTTCTTGCTTTCGGAATAAGACAGGTGTTTTTATCCTTATGTCTATCTGAGGGTTGTATTAAGTTATCTTTGTGTTGTATTTCTAAATTAGAATTACAGTGGGACCCACTTAACTTGAGCCCTGGTTAACTCGTCAGCTCTATTAAGTCGACGATTTTTTTTTGTCTTTGCATTTTCTCATCGGTTAATTCGATTATTTTAAGTCGCCGAACCCTAATACCTCGAGCACAAAAGATGGTCAAATTTGCCACTTAGTGTTGGTTATCTCGATCCCCATGACCAATCGTCAGCTTTTGAAAATGTTACATGTGATTTTTATAACTAAGTGAAGGCATAAAATTTCTGCCTCGCTGGTGACGTCACAGCCCGCTTGCTCACAGCACTGTGTTACTAACTTAAATCGCCAGCTTTTGAAAATGTTCTTATCGATAGGGCTGAACAGATCGGTTCGGCTACTCAACATCGGCCAATTTTCGTATACTCGGCAATCGGCCGCGTAAGTGATGCCGAGTATTACGTAATTGCTCCAATAGCAAAGATGCACACAGAATTGCATGTCTAAAACATTTCGTTTCGTATGGAATAACAAAATGTACCGTGTGCAGACTTGTTGTCATTGGCAACCATTCATCATTCAACCTCATTTTGACTCTATTACTACTGCTTTGTTCTCATTGTTTCATTCATAAGAAGTGGTCGTGTGCAAAAGCCATTTAACTATTGGTTAGAATTATTTCAAATGTATCAAAGTTGAAGGTTCAAAAGTTCCAAAGGAGTTCCTAATTTATTTTTGTACACTTTTATAGAGAAGAGTTCACTTTGTTATGAGTTATATATAGGTCATGATAAACAAATAACGGCAACGCCTTTGTGTAAAAAAAAACTCCAAAATCATGTGCATGTACATTCTCATTTATTAACACTAGTGATGGGACAAAAAATCATAGTGTGCTTACTGTAAACAAGGCTCCCCAGATTTTAAAATATATAATATAACAGACTACAGACAGTTTGCCCACCCCACTCTCAATCTCCCACACCATTGTTGTTTGTTAGTCCCATTAGCACTCAAGTTACTGAAGGAATTCCAAGTCAATTGTAAGCTGAGGGGACGGATGGGGTGGGTTATTTATTGGTGTAGCTTGTAAGGAAAGTCACGCAAGTAACCAGCGGACCCTGTGCGCGCACGCGGGCACGCAGGCGGTGTGGCGGGCAGGAGTATATGAATTCGTTATACATGTAGTTATGTACTAGGGAAAAAAAACTGCGCTGACGCAACAAAGGGTTATATTTAAACTTAAACGGTCCTTAAAAACAAACGGTCTTAACAACCTTAGGAAAGAGTGAAGAAATGGGTCCCGATATTCCGATACGACTACAATTAATCGTCCCATCACTAATTAACGCACATCATGTATATAAAGAAATTTTAAGCGCATGTTAATATTTTGACGCCATATTGGTTTTTGTTTTAACTCAATGATTGGTTATCTCGGCGCCATTTTTCATACCCCGAGGCCGTCGACTTAAGCGGGTCCCACTGAAATTGCTTTATGTATGATTACTACTTTGCTCTTGGTTCTTCTATCCTCTAGTGTTTCAAGGTTTAATGATTTAACTAATGGTGTTATTCTTGTCAGTTTTGAATATTCTCCAGTAATGAATCTTGCAGCTCTTTTTTGAATTTGTTCTAGTTTATTTTATCAATTTCAATGCTTTCTTTGGTGGATGGGTCCCATACATAAGATGCATATTCTAGTACATAGTACAGTATAAGTACAGTACAGGTCTCACCAAAGTCAAAGAGAGGTAGCATTTTAGTTATTCTGCGAATAATTTTCAACGTTATCCCCAGAATTCTGCGAATAACTTTGAACGTTATCCCCAGAATTCTGTGAATGACTCTCGACGTTGATGGGAGAATTCAGTGAACTATTCTCAAAGTTAATTTTGAACATTATTTATCATTATATCATGTATATTAAGTAAATTCACGTTGATTTCTAATAATTATATCTGACCTGAATAAGAAAACAGTACCAGCCTTATTGTTTTTCATATTGATTTTAAGTTTACAATTATATTTTAGACAATTAGACAATTTTAGAATCTGTTCAGTGCCCTGAGCTATTTTTATCTAGCTCTAAGTATAGTCCATTGCCATTGCGTTTTGGATATATGATATAGGTAGGGGTCTACCGATATGCCTTTTTGCCGATATTGCCGATACCGATATTACCGATATTTTTTTTGCCGATATGAGTGCCGATATGAGTATTTGTTAGGACAAAAACCAGCGGTCATATTTGATGACGTCATTCTTAAATTTATCACTCGTAATTATTTATCTCTATATATATAAGCCGCATTTGTTGTCTGTCTGTTCCCTAATAACTCAAGATCCAGACAACCAAATAACGTGAAATTTGGTACACGTACACAAAATTATACCGGAAAGGTTATTAAACAGGTTTTGTTCCTTATATATAAGATACTGGGGCCCGGGGGCCCAAAATGTAGTTTTTCCCTATATGAGCTATATAAAATAAAAATTATTGAAAATTAAGACGTAAAATAATGACGCAAATTAATAAACATTTTGGTGTCGAGATTAACAAGAAGGCGATTATCGCCATAAAATAATTTTTTTGTTGTTGTTGCTTTGTTGTTGTTGCTTTTGTTGTTGTTGCTTTGTTGTTGTTGCTGTTGTTGTTGTAGTTGTTGTTTTGTTGTTGTTTTGTTGTTGCTTTGTTATTGTTTTGTTGTTGATGTTTTTGTTGTTGTTTTGTTTTTGTTGTTGTTGCTGTTGTTGTTTTTGTTGTTGTTGCTGTTGTTGCTTTTGTGTTGTTTTTGTTGTTGTTGCTGTTGTTGCTTTTGTGTTGTTTTTGCTGTTGTTGTTGTTGTCCACATCCCTTGCCCTGCGACGTCAATGTCCTTCATGTTGTTGTTGCTTTGTTGTTGTTGCTGTTGTAGTTGTTGTTTTGTTGTTGTTGCTATGTTGTTGTTGCTGTTGTTGTTGTAGTTGTTGTTTTGTTGTTGTTTTGTTGTTGATTTTGTTGTTGATTTTGTTGTTGATTTTGTTGTTTTTGTTGTTGTTTTGTTTTTGTTGTTTTGTTGCTGTTGCTGTTTCTGTTGTTGTTTTTGTCGTTGTTGCTGTTGTTGTTGTTGTTGCTGTTGTTGTTAAACCCGGGCGAAGCCGGGTACTTGCCCCTAGTCTTTAATATTAGGGGGACTACCGATACGCATTTTTGCCGATATTACCGATATTTTTTTCCGATATGAGTGCCCATAGGGTATTTGTTAGGACAAAAACCAGCGGTCATATTTGATGACATCATTCTTAAATTTATCACTCCTAATTATTTATCTTTTATATTAGGGGACTACCGATAAGTATTTTTGCCGATATTACCGATATTTTTTTCCGATATGAGTGCCGATATGAGTATTTGTTAGGACAAAAATAACAGCGGTCATATTTGATGACGCCATTCTTAAATTTATCACTCGTAATTATTTATATTTTATAATTAAGGGGTCTACCGATATCCAGTTTTGCCGAAATAACGATTTTTTTTCCCGAAACAAAGTTTCCGATGTGTTTACAAGTTCCAGTTCATTACCTACATAGGACTCATAACAAAACGAACCGTCCTTTATAAAAATGTACAAGCATATTAGGTACTCCTTTTGAAACTTCAACCTTGACTCATAATTACCTAACCAATAGTTTAATGGCTTTTGCACACGGCCACCTTTTATGAATGAAACAATGAGAACAAAGTAAAATAGTAATATAGTGAAAATGAGGCTGAAGCTTGAATGGTTGCCAATGACAACACGTCTTCACACGGTACATTTTGTTATTCCATACGAAACGAAATGTTTTAGACATCTGCGATTCTGCGTGCATCTTTGCTATTAGAGCAATTACGTGAACATAATGTTTACATGTTATCCATTTATTAGAGCAATTACGGTATACTTGGCATCGGCACTATTTACACAGTATTTCTGAGTATACGAAAATCGGCCGATACCTAAACCATATCAAAGCACATGGCACACTGTATCGTGGCTGCACATATTAATACTAGGACTCTTTTGACTATTTCAATACCGGTATCGGGGTCGATATATTAATTTGTCGAGATATTGTAAATCTAAATGATAGTTTTTTTGTTTCCGTTTTTTTTTGGGTCAAAATGTCACTTATTATGAAATATCGGTGACGTCAATATCGGGACCTTTACATGCTACCGATGCCGATATCCAGATATCGATGCCGATATATCGGCCAGCCGATATATCGGTAGACCCCTAGATATAGGCCAATATATTTATCATATATATATATATATATATATTATATATATATATTATATATATATTATATATATATATATATATATATATATATATATACATATATTATAGGATTGGCTATTGGTACTATTATTAATATTATTAGTAGTAGTGATAGTAATGTAGGCTTTGGCTTTAGGCTTTGACTTGACTTAGTAAGGCTTAGGCATAGGCAAACTAGGCAGCCGCCTAGGGCTAAGGCCTCCGATTAGTTTCAATCATTATTATCACTAATTATGATTAATGGGGGCCTCGCACAAGAATTTTTCTTTATTTATTCTTTTATTTTTCTATTACATTTTATTTAGGGCCACCAAATTCACTTCGCCAAGGCCAAGGGCCTCCAATTCCTTTAGACCAGTCCTGCAGTAATATAGTTTTTTTACAGTCCATGACGTATTATTGGAGAATATAGGACAATATATTTATTTATAATATAGGATAGGGTATTAGTACTATTATTAGTCATTATTAGTAGTACTACTATTAGTGTTAGCAATATTGGCAGTATTATATTCAATTGCGCCGCTACAAAGGTCGCGTCGCAGTGGGATGAACGTGAATCATTTAAATATTATGCAATAACAAAAGATTTAAAATAGAAAAAAAATAATTAAAAAGAAAACAAAAAAAAGATTCCCCATCTAAAAATCGAACCATGCACAAAAAAAATAATTTAAAAAAAAATATTCCACTAGCGAAAATTGAACCCTGTACCACAACGTTAACTGTCCTTCACTCTACCAAGCGGCCACGAGGATATGTTGAATTTTGGGCTTTTTAAACTGGGTCTCTATAACCACAGAATTCTGGGGATAACGTTCAACGTTATTCGCAGAATTCTGGGGATAACGTTGAAAATTATTCGCAGAATTCTGGGGATAACCACTCCGTTTTAGTTTTATATCTCTATTAAGTATTACATTTATCTTAATACTATCACTTACTGTTCACTGAAATCACTGTTGATATTAACTACGTAACTACAGTTACTTTACCACTTTACCGTAACTTTTTTACTTTACCTGTCACTGTTAGTCTGTTAGTGTTAGTCACTGACACTGACTGTTACAAGTTACCTTTTAAAATTAAAATTATTGTTAAACTTTATTTAATACATACTTTCCCTAAAATGATCGATTTCAATATTTTATCTCCTTGTTCTTTTTTCACTTCACTAGGCACTAGTTTTGAGTTACATAATATTTTAGATTATAGACACTTCAACTTCATTGTATTATGATATTATCATATTCATATCGCTAACAAAATCATTATCATGACTAGGTTCACTAGGGAAAACAGGAAGTCAAGGGGAGTTCATTCTTGCAAAAATATAACTTAACAGACTAAATGGAAAGCGCATACATTTGAAACA
>CALYLW010002678.1:0-35140 GCA_944989445.1 Ampullaceana balthica | reverse complement strand
TTTTTTAAATCCTTTATATTAACTCGTGGTGTCTGCGGCGGACCTTGCTTGCTTGCTTGCTTGCTTGTCGCCAAAACTTTTGATCGATTTTTAACCCACTTGCTCGCAAGATAGCGAGCTGAAATTTTGCAGGCAGTTTCGTACCGATGATAAAAACAATGTATCAAAATTTCAGATCGATCGCATGTACCGTAATTAAATTATTGATTTTTTAGATTATTTTTTTTATTCCTATGTATCATGCTATTTTTTGAGATAGAGCGTCGCGGTGCGTATTATATTGAACAACCTTTCTGTCGCGCAATAAGGTGCGTATTTTATTGACAGCTCTTTTTATAAACATATTCCTGATCGGTGCGTATTATATTAAACATGTTTTACGACACAACTTCAATTTTGTATTTCTGGATGGTCTGGCGCTGCGTATTATAATGAACATTCTTTTAGTTACTTCTCGTACATAAAGGATTTATAGTCAAAAACTTGGTTTTTTACGGGTTTTTCTTATTAAATCCTTTATATTAACTCGTGGTGTCTGCGGCGGACCTTGCTTGCTTGCTTGCTTGTCGCCAAAACTTTTGATCGATTTTTAACCCACTTGCTCGCAAGATAGCGAGCTGAAATTTTGCAGGCAGTTTCGTACCGATGATAAAAACAATGTATCAAAATTTCAGATCGATCGCATGTACCGTAATTAAATTATTGATTTTTTAGATTATTTTATTTTATTCCTATGTATCATGCTATTTTTTGAGATAGAGCGTCGCGGTGCGTATTATATTGAACAACCTTTCTGTCGCGCAATAAGGTGCGTATTTTATTGACAGCTCTTTTTATAAACATATTCCTGATCGGTGCGCATTATATTAAACATGTTTTACGACACAACTGCAATTTTGTATTTCTGGATGGTCTGGCGCTGCGTATTATAATGAACATTCTTTTAATTACTTCTCGTACATAAAGGATTTATAGTCAAAAACTTGGTTTTTTACGGGTTTTTCTTATTAAATCCTTTATATTAACTCGTGGTGTCTGCGGCGGACCTTGCTTGCTTGCTTGCTTGTCGCCAAAACTTTTGATCGATTTTTAACCCACTTGCTCGCAAGATAGCGAGCTGAAATTTTGCAGGCAGTTTCGTACCGATGATAAAAACAATGTATCAAAATTTCAGATCGATCGCATGTACCGTAATTAAATTATTGATTTTTTAGATTATTTTATTTATTCCTATGTATCATGCTATTTTTTGAGATAGAGCGTCGCGGTGCGTATTATATTGAACAACCTTTCTGTCGCGCAATAAGGTGCGTATTTTATTGACAGCTCTTTTTATAAACATATTCCTGATCGGTGCGTATTATATTAAACACGTTTTACGACACAACTGCAATTTTGTATTTCTGGATGGTCTGGCGCTGCGTATTATAATGAACATTCTTTTAGTTACTTCTCGTACATAAAGGATTTATAGTCAAAAACTTGGTTTTTTACGGGTTTTTCTTATTAAATCCTTTATATTAACTCGTGGTGTCTGCGGCGGACCGCTTGCTTGCTTGCTTGCTTGTCGCCAAAACTTTTGATCGATTTTTAACCCACTTGCTCGCAAGATAGCGAGCTGAAATTTTGCAGGCAGTTTCGTACCGATGATAAAAACAATGTATCAAAATTTCAGATCGATCGCATGTACCGTAATTAAATTATTGATTTTTTAGATTATTTTATTTATTCCTATGTATCATGCTATTTTTTGAGATAGAGCGTCGCGGTGCGTATTATATTGAACAACCTTTCTGTCGCGCAATAAGGTGCGTATTTTATTGACAGCTCTTTTTATAAACATATTCCTGATCGGTGCGCATTATATTAAACATGTTTTACGACACAACTGCAATTTTGTATTTCTGGATGGTCTGGCGCTGCGTATTATAATGAACATTCTTTTAATTACTTCTCGTACATAAAGGATTTATAGTCAAAAACTTGGTTTTTTACGGGTTTTTCTTATTAAATCCTTTATATTAACTCGTGGTGTCTGCGGCCGACCTGCTTGCTTGCTTGCTTGTCGCCAAAACTTTTGATCGATTTTTAACCCACTTGCTCGCAAGATAGCGAGCTGAAATTTTGCAGGCAGTTTCGTACCGATGATAAAAACAATGTATCAAAATTTCAGATCGATCGCATGTACCGTAATTAAATTATTGATTTTTTAGATTATTTTATTTTATTCCTATGTATCATGCTATTTTTTGAGATAGAGCGTCGCGGTGCGTATTATATTGAACAACCTTTCTGTCGCGCAATAAGGTGCGTATTTTATTGACAGCTCTTTTTATAAACATATTCCTGATCGGTGCGCATTATATTAAACATGTTTTACGACACAACTGCAATTTTGTATTTCTGGATGGTCTGGCGCTGCGTATTATAATGAACATTCTTTTAGTTACTTCTCGTACATAAAGGATTTATAGTCAAAAACTTGGTTTTTTACGGGTTTTTCTTATTAAATCCTTTATATTAACTCGTGGTGTCTGCGGCGCGACCTTGCTTGCTTGCTTGCTTGTCGCCAAAACTTTTGATCGATTTTTAACCCACTTGCTCGCAAGATAGCGAGCTGAAATTTTGCAGGCAGTTTCGTACCGATGATAAAAACAATGTATCAAAATTTCAGATCGATCGCATGTACCGTAATTAAATTATTGATTTTTTAGATTATTTTATTTATTCCTATGTATCATGCTATTTTTTGAGATAGAGCGTCGCGGTGCGTATTATATTGAACAACCTTTCTGTCGCGCAATAAGGTGCGTATTTTATTGACAGCTCTTTTTATAAACATATTCCTGATCGGTGCGCATTATATTAAACATGTTTTACGACACAACTGCAATTTTGTATTTCTGGATGGTCTGGCGCTGCGTATTATAATGAACATTCTTTTAGTTACTTCTCGTACATAAAGGATTTATAGTCAAAAACTTGGTTTTTTACGGGTTTTTCTTATTAAATCCTTTATATTAACTCGTGGTGTCTGCGGCCGACCTTGCTTGCTTGCTTGTCGCCAAAACTTTTGATCGATTTTTAACCCACTTGCTCGCAAGATAGCGAGCTGAAATTTTGCAGGCAGTTTCGTACCGATGATAAAAACAATGTATCAAAATTTCAGATCGATCGCATGTACCGTAATTAAATTATTGATTTTTTAGATTATTTTATTTATTCCTATGTATCATGCTATTTTTTGAGATAGAGCGTCGCGGTGCGTATTATATTGAACAACCTTTCTGTCGCGCAATAAGGTGCGTATTTTACTGACAACACTTTTTATAAACCTATTCCTGATCGGTGCGCATTATATTAAACACGTTTTACGACACAACTGCAATTTTGTATTTTTGGATGGTCTTGCGCTGCGTGTTATAATGAACATTCTTTTAGTTACGTCTCATACGTAAAGGATTTATAGTCAAAAACTTGGTTTTTTACGGGTTGTTTTTATTAAATCCTTTATATTAACTCGTGGTGTCTGCGGCGACCTTGCTGCCCTTGTCGCCAAAACTTTTGATCGATTTTTAACCCACTTGCTCGCAAGATAGCGAGCTGAAATTTTGCAGGCAGTTTCGTACCGATGATAAAAACAATGTATCAAAATTTCAGATCGATCGCAGTACCGTAATTAAATTATTGATTTTTTAGATTATTTTATTTATTCCTATGTATCATGCTATTTTTTGAGATAGAGCGTCGCGGTGCGTATTATATTGAACAACCTTTCTGTCGCGCAATAAGGTGCGTATTTTATTGACAGCTCTTTTTATAAACATATTCCTGATCGGTGCGCATTATATTAAACATGTTTTACGACACAACTGCAATTTTGTATTTCTGGATGGTCTGGCGCTGCGTATTATAATGAACATTCTTTTAGTTACTTCTCGTACATAAAGGATTTATAGTCAAAAACTTAGTTTTTTACGGTTTTTTTATATTACAAGATGACTATAACAAATCAGATCCTCCTTTTAACATTTAAAACATTTTTTTCTCCATATATTAAATTAATATATTAATACGGGAATAATGAACATTAAATATAAAAAACTCTCACCCCAAAATACAAATTAATACAATGAGATTATTATTAACTCACCCAAGTTTACACTTCTTGCTCTCAAGTCCTAATGGCGATGATATCAGGCACAAGTAAAAACTCAACATGAGGAGCTTGACCACAACCATTTTGTGTGTGTGTGTGTGTGTGGATAGTTTGGGGCTGATTCACGTGGTGGTCGTATGCTGGAGGGTGGACAAATGCAAAGGAGGACATCATGAGAATAAAGTAATAACCGCAATAGACACAGGACTATTTTTTATTAATCATTAGGGTGATCTAGTTTAAGTAGTTTATAACTCTTCGCTGAAGGTCGAGCTTTGCAAGTGGGGGCTAGAGTCTTAGATTGCGTACAACCAATGAATATAAAGCCTGATACATTTCATACACTTTTTATGTTTCAAAGTATTTTTTTTTAAATTTCATTGGATACGTGTATTTTAATATTTAAGTTTAATGTTTAACCCCTTACCTCCCATCTAACCCCTTTTTTTTAAAACACACATACAATTCAGGTAGTCACATAGTCCCCCCCCCCACCCCTATAATACGTACTTGACTCGTATCACAAGAAAATTGACACGAACGCTTTTATCCCATGCTTATCTGCAGGACTAAGCCGAGCCGAAAGGATTTTCACTTTACATTCATACAAGAGACGATGCTAAATTACATTATATTTGTAAATACGCTTTGAACTCCTAATGATTAATCATCGTACATGTGGAAGAAAATCAGCAGCCCCGAGCCTAGTGCTCCTTATGGGTCTTTCCGGAAGACCCTCTCAGCTATCTGGCCCCCAAATGGGCGTAACAGTTGAGGACCCTCCCAACCGGAAGCGGTCGGTTCTGAATTGGCCGTCTGGGCATCCAGGACATGATCGAATATGCCTCCCACTAAAAGGGACCTCACAAGGATGGGTGGAATTTACCTACTTCCACTCGCTACAACCTCGGCGCCACCCCAGCTCGGCATACTAGTCTCTATGGTTAAAGACTGCCGCTGGGCGGGGGATCATCAATGGCCTACCTAGGGTGTTACACCCACTGGACGGTTTCCTCTGAGCTGGCGTCCGCTTTGTTCTTCGCGGCACCTTTTGCTGTACTGGCGCCCCTGGCCCTAAACCGGTACAGCTCACCAACGTTTTGCTAGTGAGGGGGGCGAAACGGTCGCTTCGAATAACCCGACCCTCAACGGGTACTTTGGTTTTCATCATCTACATTGCATCTAATGTCATGTCTAAGATCCGTGAAGTGATTGTAATCATATTTGACTAGCACCTAACACCTAACCTGACATCGGCATCGCCTGCCAGGAGTAGTTATTTTCGGGCTGCGGTCTGGTCCGCCTGCCCTACTCGTGGTCCGGGCAGCGTAGAGGCCACCCTTTCTCGGAAAGGAACAACTCCTTCACGGAGTGTGCCTACCAACATTTCTGAAATAAATTGCTCGAAACTGATTAAAGGTAATGAGGTGGTAAAGCATCAACAACCGGTTTTCGTCATTCGCTGGAAAGGATCATTTTCCCTCGAAAAATCTTTAACCATCACGCTAATTTTTTCTCAAACATTTCAATAAAAAACCCAACTTTGACTAGGCAAATCCTTTCAGCAAACCCGCAACAGCAAACACTTTTTCAAACAATAAAAGCCAGTAAGCTGAAAACAATATTCAAATACTAATAATGCACCACCTCACTATGTGAACCTACCTTTGAAACCTGAGACGCTAAATTGAACAATATCAACCCCTCTAGCAAACTGAGCTGAAAACAATTGAACGATTGAGTGAAAACATTAAGTGTCCCTAAAAGAGCCGAGAATGTCGTAAACCACTCAGGTGTTTTACTCAGTCCGGGAATGGTGTAACAAATTCCCCCGTTAACAGGACAGTAAAAATTGCATTAAAGTGCATGACTTGGACAGTTTGTAAGCCAGTTTTAAGACACGTTACTGCTGTAAAAGTCAGGATCTCTTGACTTGACACGCGTTGAAATTCAGCGATTTGAGCAGACGAATATAAAAAAGGACAATAATAAGAGACTATTGATTGATGTGACAACAACATTGTGAGTATCGATTGTGGCAATCACGCAATCTTTTGGAACGTCTAAATCAGTTTAAGTTCAATCATAGGCGTAATGCCGCGTAATCGAAAAATAGGGCCGACATGGAGAATAATATTATTTTTTAAAACCAAGGAAGAAACAAAACTATTTGCAATACAGTTTGTTAAAGTTCTACTTAGTATTTAAATTAAAAACACACACACTCACATTTAGATTTTTGTTGAATGAAAGAGATAGTGCCTTAATTTTTTAGCTTCTAAATAAATAGAAGTAAAAAAAAAGATTTTTAAAAACCACGTTTTTATAAGCGGACTAAAAACAAGAAAATAATTTAAAACTTATAAGTGCAAGTAATTTAATTTAATATGACTAAAAACGTGGGGCGGGCGCTTATGAGGTTTATTATATGCCGTTCATTCATTCTCTCACTTATATATATAGATCTCTCTTTTGCCTTCTAAATTATAAATCTTTAATTTTTATACCAAACACCGGCCCCACGTGTTTAGTCATATTAAATTAAATTACTTGAACTTATAAGTTTTAAATTATTTTCTTCTTTTTAGTCCGCCTATAAAAACGTGTTTTTTTTAAATCTTTTTTTTTACTTCTATTTATTTTATTCTTTTTAGTCTAAGTGTATGCTATGGTGAGTTTTGAAGTATTGATTATGTTCAAATATAATACGCATTGCCCGACAAACAATTACAGACTGGAAATGACTGATCTCCCCTTGATGTTAAACATGGTTGATGTGGTCGGGGTTGGTGTGAACTCAGCACGTGAATGTAATGTAAACAAGAGCAGACGCATAATACATATGCTTATATATATAGATAAACTAAAAAGTTCAATAATTTAATAACGGTACATTCGATCGATCTGAAATTTTGATACAATGCATTGTCATCCAAGATCTATCTGTGGTAAAATTTTGAGATCTCTAGGACTATCAGAAGTGGTTTAATTTTACGTTGGCAGATTTGAAAAATTGTGGACAAACGGGAACGAAAGCGAGTTAATAAAAACGTGGTAATAAATAGAAGTAAAAAAAAATTTTAAAACCACGTTTTTACAAGCGGACTAAAAAGAAGAAAATAATTTAAAACTTATTAGTTCAAGTACTTCGATTTAATATAACTAAAAACGTGGGGCGGGCGCTTATGAGGTTTAACATATGCGGTTCACTCATTCTCTCACTTATAGATCTCTCTTTTGCCTTCTAAATTAGAAATATTTAATTTTTATTCCAAACACCCGCCCCACGTTTTTAGTTATATTAAATCGAAGTACTTGAACTCAGAGGCGTCACTAGGGTTGGTGTCACCCGGGGCGGTAGCTCTTGGTGTCACACGACTTGCCCCATAAATCTCCTCGAGTCTGCCAAATACCGGGAACACACAGATTCTTTAGTAACGTTTGAAAATATAGATCAAATGTTTGTTACAAAGGCATTAGGAGAAAAGTTGAATTTAAAGTCGATAAGTAAAATATTGTAACATTTAAGAACTTAATAGAAAAAAGTTAATTTTAAATTTTTATTTTAACTTTAACATAAAATTATTAATTTTAAGTAATACGGTTAAATAACTGTAAAATTTTCAAATTTCACAAACTTGCATCTACATTGCGTTCCATTAAAATTTACAATTATATTACATTACCAAAATTAGAATATTACAACCATTACAGTACAACTTCAAATGAGGTAAAGTTGTAACTGTTCTGTTTCGGGTTTGCAAAATCTGCAACTATCAGAATATTATGTAATAATTCAAAATACAATGTCATTAAATATGTTTAAAAAATCAGAATTTAGATTTTCTGGCCTTTATAAAACTGAAAACTTGTTTATTACGTCATCGAAATCTATTTCTTGTGCCGAATCACTTTCAATGGATAACATGGCAAGATCAGAAAGCCTTGACTGCCCCATTGTAGATCGCAAATAATTCTTTATAAGATTTAGCTTTGAAAAACACCATTTACATGAAGCAACAGACACACAGATTGTAACAAATAATCGTAAACTCAATGTGAGATAGGGGAGAGATTCTATGAAGTCACATTTAGCTACACATTTCAAAACGTAAAGTACGGACCAGTCTTCAGCATCTTTGAGATCGATCTCTGCTGCCTTCAGGTGCCTTCTCAGCCTTGGTATTTCTAATAAAACTCATCATAGAAAGTGGAAAACCTTGGAATGGACTTTATTAATTCTTCTTCAGTGGCAGATATCAAGCTTTTGGCTTGAACAGCCTCAAACATGGTTGCTACTTCCTTGATTGCACTTGATCTGATCTGGAGTTCAGAATGGAAACGATCAATACACTCAAACATTGACCTTTTGTTTTCTTCTTGCAGAGTTAGTCCAGCATCTCTTGTTTTCTCACCTGTCACCCTTTTCTTCAACCAACGTTAAAAATGTGTCGCTGCAGGTGCGGTTCTGATCGCGTCGTTCAAATTCAACTTTACTTCGGCTGCAGAACGTACGCATCACGCGATCTATCAGTGAAAATAGTTTCATAAGAAATCGAAAAGACTGAAATGTTTTTATGTGAAATTAATTTAGTGTTAAAGGTTATTTAAAAATTACCTATGCTCAAGAAAAATACGAAAATCATGTTTCTTAGAGTACATTACATTAACACAGATATGCATGTTTAATTATAAATTTAAAAAAATAATAACTCAAACACGTTAAATACCTTATTTTCCTATAAATAAAATAAAAAACAAAGAAAACCTATATATTTATTTTTTGAAGAAAAAACTTATGCCCCGCCCCCCTCAACTGTCGTGGAGGAAGTAGTGAGTTGGGATTGGTCTCACAGGCTGACTCCGTGTGTCGGTATGTCACCGCGCAAGTCACTTTTGTCATCCATCCCATCAAAGACACACTGAAAGCCTCAATGAAAGCGTTTGCCATAAATCCAGAAACGTGGGAACGAGCTGCATTGGACCGATCCACCTGGCGCTCTTCCATCCATGAAGGTGCCAGGTCATGTGAGGCAAACCGGATTACCGCCGCAGAAAAGAAGAGGCAAGCCCGAAAGGCCCATGCTGTCAACTCTCCAGGAGATGTCGCACTCGCCCCCTGTCCCTTCTGTTCCCGAACCTTTCGTGCAAGGATCGGCCTAATCAGCCATCTGCGCACGCACAGAAAACCCTCGGATGACTAGAGTGGTCCTCGTCGTATCGACGGACGAACGAACATGTCAAGGCCCAGTATGTTGGATTTTCTTCTAAAACAAAAGACACCGCTTCTTTTATGTCCAGCCTTTTTTAAATTGTTCGGCTTTTTCTTTCCTTTTTTTTTCCTAATTAGTTTTATGGTAGTTTGTGGAGACGTTTTATTATTGCCTGTTAAGTGATATTTTATTTTATTAATAAGTTTTCGGTTTAAACGTATTTCAATGTATTTCTCAATTTCTTTCTAGATGAAAAAAATGTGTCTTCTTTTTTTTTCGGACATAAAATCGTACACAGGAAATTTTAGGCTTGGGTGTCACCCCTTGATGGGTGTCACCCGGGGCGGCCCGCCCCCACCGCACCCCCCTAGTGACGCCACTGCTTGAACTAATAAGTTTTAAATTATTTTCTTCTTTTTAGTCCGCTTGTAAAAACGTGGTTTTTAAAAATCTTTTTTTTACTTCTATTTATTTTATTCCTTTTAGTCCACTTATAACAACCTGGTTTTTAAAAAATATTTTTTTACCTCTATTTATTTTACCAAACACCTCACAAGCGCCCGCCCAACGTTTTAAAAACATTGTGATGTGGTCACGGGGCGAACTCACGGATGTCAACAAAAGCCGACGGTACAGATGCTTTTATATAGCAAAGTGGCTGCTCGTCTCGAAGTATTTTCATTGTTGTTATGGCAATATGGCAGAGCGAAGCGTACTTCCGGGAATGAAATGTTGTATTTTTACACTTGAAAATAGGGAATAAGGAATAAGTGCAATTATTTTTATCCATTAACGTAATTCAGATGTTAGTTTTAGGGTCTGGGTTAGGTTTAGTTGTCTATTTTTAAATCCCTTATATTAACTTCGCGGCCGTCTCTCTCTCTCTCTCTGTCTTGGGCTCGGCGGGCGGGCGGAAAAACAGAAGTCAAAAATGAACCACTTCCCATGATCCGATCGAACTGAAATTTGGCACACGGACCCATCTGACCTAACAATGCATCGTATCAAAATTTCAGATCGATCGAACGTTCCGTAATTAAATTAATGCATTTTTAGTTTATCCTTATATGAGGTATGTAATTTCAATTCACGGTTTATTATTGTTTTTTCGCCACGTGAAATTTTGAGCTGACGCATTGAGGCGACCCAACGAAGCGACGGGCGCTTTTGTTTACATTTTACGTGTCACTCTGAGCTCGGTCAAGCGAATCGGTGACCAGACTTTTCCCCTCTCCCCCCCACCCACCCCTCCCCCCACCCCTCCCCCCCACTAGGGTTATGATGCAAAGTTGAGTTAAGACAGATTCAGTCTGTAAATGTTTAAAAATAATCACTACTGTTAGTTATGTCTCATATATAAGGGATTTATAGTCAAAAACTTTGTTTTTACGGGTTTGTTTTGTTAAATCCCTTATATTAACTTCGCGGCCGTCTCTCTCTCTCTCTCTCTCTCTCTGTCTTGGGCTCGGCGGGCGGAAAAACAGAAGTAAAAAATGACCCACTTCCCATGATCCGATCGAACTGAAATTTGGCACACGGACCCGTCTAACCCAACAATGCATCGTATCAAAATTTCAGATCGATCGAACGTACCGTAATTAAATTAATGCATTTTTAGTTTATCCTTATATGAGGTATGTAATTCAAAATTCACTGTTTGTTATTGTTTTTTTTCTTCCTGTTCCACGTGAGTTTGAGTTGACGCCGACCGTCGTTTTGACGCCGACCGTCGTGCCGACACCCCCTCACATCCCACCCCCATTTATTAAAGACAAGGGACATCACTCGGTGTCAGTCTGTAAATGTTTGAAAATAATCAATACTGTTAGTTATGTCTCATATATAAGGGATTTATAGTCAAAAACTTTGTTTTTACGGGTTTGTTTTATTTAAAATCAAAACGACTTCGAGACGACTAGTATTCATGCTGGATGACTCGAACTTCGAGACGACTAGCATCGGCCTTTATATAGACTATAGATAAACTTAAAAGTTCAATAATTTAATAACGGTACATTTGATCGATCTGAAATTTTGATAAAATGCATTGTCATCCAAGATCTATCTGTGGTAAAATTTTCAGATCTCTAGGACCATCAGAAGTGGTTCAATTTTACGTTGGCAGATTTGAAAAAATCTTGGACAAACAATGCCCAACGAAAGCGAATTAATAAAAACGTGGTAAAAAGAAACATAAATATGCCAAGCTTTTCATCACTTAGCGGAAAGGAAGGGGGAAATGAAAATTGTCCTCTTTCAGCTTCTGATTACCTCAACTTTCAGTCGTCTCCCTTACGCTATTCATTAGCTTACATAATTTGATGTCATAGTTACTTTAGACCACTGGATAACGAGATGCGAAACCATGATTGATATTCACATTTTGTGGTGGATTCTTAAAGATGATTTCTGATTTGGCGTGTGCAAATTCTCTCACCGCATCGTTTAGCACCGGAATTTCCATGTTAAAATTCAGTGAGGTGGCTGTCTAGGAAGCAACGATTCTTGGAATTTGCTTTTGATATAAAACAAAACAAAAATATATATTTTTTAAAAAAATATTATAAAAGTATCTTATATCTTTAGGGAACAGGTGGAGCCAAGAGTCTGAAGAGTATGGGGGTGTCAGGGTTTTGAAAAGGTCGTGGGTGCCAAAAATGTAAATGCGAAGGGGACGCCCTGCTGGTTTACTATCTCCACCAATCCCTGATTGAGATATTCTCTATCAGTATTATTATACAAACGCTGTTATGTATCTTAATAATAGATGTTTATGTTTGTATCAGTCATGCGTTGTTAATAATTTATTATACACTCCACCCTCTCCCCTCCTCACCAAAATCGAATCATCCAGAAGAAGGTTTACGGCTGAGACGGCAAGACAGCGAAGTCTAATGATAAATAGGAGATGAGGCATTTAAATCATTTTTTTTTAAAAACCAGGCCAACACATGATATCTGATATTTTAGAGGAAATATGAAGGCTGAGTATTTTAAAGTTATTATTGAGCGGTCCACGTAGTTGCCAGTAGGACAGTTTGGAAAAATAATTAGTATTTTTTTTAGAGCTGGCGGAACTTAACGATAAATCCATCGAATAATCGTTAAAAATTAATTTGATCGATTAAAATTCGATTAAAATGTAATATGATTTAATAATTTATATTTTGTGTTACCTACATACTTTTCCCTCGTATTACTATTATTTATTTAGACGTGCACATGTAAACAAAAAGGGTTTTCTTCCTTATTTCTTGCATAGCAGAACGAATTTGGTGTGTTACTTCACAAAATTTGGGAGCCACGGAATTACCGCGACTTAAACCAAATTCGTGAAATGATGAATCGCGACTTAACGAGATCTATATATGCGTTATACAAATATAATTAATCGAAATTAATCGATTAAATTTTCTCTCGATTAATCGAACAAAAATATTTTTACTCGGTGCTAGCCATAGTATTTTTATTTAAAAAAATAATTTTTAAATTTCTGACCCTTCAAAACTAATTGAAATATGTGGCATAAAAGACAATGATCGTTCATTATTTTTATGCAACCCCCTCTAAAAATGAGTATGAGAATACCTACATTTGATTCAACTGTGGCTTATAATTATAACTATCTTGCTGAAATCATTTGGGTCGTAATTTTCTCGTAATGCATTCTATTAGATTTAGTGGTTACTTTTACAGAAACGTATTTGCAAGTACCGAGACTGTTTGTATTAAACAATACACATGATAATTACAAAGCTAATGAAACTGCGTGATATTTTCATGTAGTTTTTTTTTAATATAATTTATTTCACTTGAGAGGTGTAAGCTAATCTCCTTTAAAAACGTAAGTCACATTTACTTTTAGCGTAATAATTTTTAAGCATAAATCATGTAAGAAACATCCGATCGATTGTTTGATATTGATGCAAGTATTTTTTTTTAACAAAGAAATACATCAATTGTTTGGAGAGCCTCCCCCCACCCCCCCCCCACACACACATATAGTTGGGGTAGTGCAAAAAGGTAGCTACCCTGGATGGGAAACCTTGTGAAGGTGCCCCAGAGTAGAGGATGATGGTGCGGGACGATAACTTAGGCACACGCGTGAACGAAAAACCTATGCAGGAGATCGAAAATGTGACACTCTGTGATGGAAATATTAAATAAATTTTAAAATGGGCAGCCCGGGGCATCTAACGACTCCACATCTCCTTCTTACGACTCTGCGTTGTTTGTCTAGACAGAATGACGCAGCACTTGCATGAAAAACAACAACAAAATAATAATATATTACGTTCAAATAATATCCGTTCTCTCTCTCCCTCCCCCCCCTCTCTCTCTCCCTGTCTCTCTCTCTCTCTCTCTCTCTCTCTCTCTCTCTCTCTCTCTCTCTCTCTCTGTCTCTCTCTCTCTCTCTCTCTCTCTTGGGGGCTTTGTTTAATATATGATGTAATGTCAAAATTATGATTGAGAAAATACAAAGCACGAAGTATTCTCCAAATATAATACTATCTTACCGGTCTACAATGTTATCTTAAACTGATCTGTTACAGACGCCCCCTTCTGTACTGAAGATTATTGCCCTCTATTGCGTTCATTTATTTAAAGGGTGTTCTAGAAAAAAATCAATGCAGGTAAATTGACTTAATTTATTTTTTAAGGTGATTTTAGATTAAAAACGGTTTCAAAAAATACGTTAATGCGACAGCCTCGGAGATGATCAGTGTCCTCTGAAACGTGCTCGTGATATGGCAGAAAACACGCATTAGTCTGATTGTATCACATACCCCCCCTCCCCGCCCCCAAACCATTAAAAAAAATGCATAGTATTTCAAAGAAAAGTATGACGAACATAAAACCGACTAGCCATGAAGATTATATCTGGGGTCAAATGTTGGCTTAATTCATTCTTCTGTTAATTATTAGGTAATAAACTCGAGATATACATCTTGATTTTTTTTAATGACGATTCCATGCTTCATAGCGCTAAAAATGTTTATTTTACTTTCGATTTAAAAAAAAGTTTCTAAACATGCCACTAGTGCGTTTGGTGCGTAAATATTTTCTGTTGATTGAAGGGGACATAAAATATCCGGGAAGCTCACGCATCGCTTCCGCCAACGAGATGGCCAAGTACACATGTGTCGGTGAAGATGGGTGACATCACCACCACCACCGGGCTCAATTAGTAAGTGAATTACTTAACATTTGTAGCAGCAAGAAATAAAACTTGCTTTGTTCCCCCAGTCCGTCGTAATTTACCTCCTATCTTCCCCAGCTGTTACATAATTTAAATGATCGCTGTTAAAGTCGATATTGTCACACAATGAGTCAAACTGTATTGCGTATGGGGGACTTAAAGTTGCGCCTGATGAGTAATTGAGACGCCTTAGGTCTAAATTGAAAAATTGGAAAATGCAAGTCTCGTTGATGATTTTTATTTATTCGTGTCAGTGGTTTTCAAAGTGGGTGGAAGATGTTAGAGAGGTCACTAAGTTTGGTGTCACCCAGTGCGGTAGCTCATGGTGTCACCCCATCACGACTTAGCCCATAGACCTCTTACTACCAGTGCCAAATAACGCTAACATACCAAATTTTACACTTTACTTTCACCCCTTGTACATTATTGTCTTATGTATGTCAATTTTCCAGTGAATCGTCTTCTATTTTGTTTGATAACTTGAATGTATTGTATACAAACACTTTCTTTACATAGTTTTCACTTTAGATTGGTAAGCTGACTCATTATACAGCGAATCACTTCTCCTCTGCATCTGAGTAACCAGGGAAACATTGAGTGTAACGATACAAGTCAGAATTAGTAGCGTTACAGGCATCGCCGGATTTTTCTTGACATCAGTATTTTGCAATCAATGTCATATGTCAATGCTCTATAAAAATCACGTCGTCTCGAGCGATCGAATCTAATTTTTTAAATCCTTTATATTAACTCGTGGTGTCTGCGGCGGACCTTGCTTGCTTGCTTGCTTGCTTGCTTGTCGCCAAAACTTTTGATCGATTTTTAACCCACTTGCTCGCAAGATAGCGAGCTGAAATTTTGCAGGCAGTTTCGTACCGATGATAAAAACAATGTATCAAAATTTCAGATCGATCGCATGTACCGTAATTAAATTATTGATTTTTTAGATTATTTTTTTTATTCCTATGTATCATGCTATTTTTTGAGATAGAGCGTCGCGGTGCGTATTATATTGAACAACCTTTCTGTCGCGCAATAAGGTGCGTATTTTATTGACAGCTCTTTTTATAAACATATTCCTGATCGGTGCGTATTATATTAAACATGTTTTACGACACAACTTCAATTTTGTATTTCTGGATGGTCTGGCGCTGCGTATTATAATGAACATTCTTTTAGTTACTTCTCGTACATAAAGGATTTATAGTCAAAAACTTGGTTTTTACGGGTTTTTCTTATTAAATCCTTTATATTAACTCGTGGTGTCTGCGGCCGACCGACCGACCGACCTTGCTTGCTTGCTTGCTTGTCGCCAAAACTTTTGATCGATTTTTAACCCACTTGCTCGCAAGATAGCGAGCTGAAATTTTGCAGGCAGTTTCGTACCGATGATAAAAACAATGTATCAAAATTTCAGATCGATCGCATGTACCGTAATTAAATTATTGATTTTTTAGATTAAATCCTTTATATTAACTCGTGGTGTCTGCGGCCGACCGACCGACCGACCTTGCTTGCTTGCTTGCTTGTCGCCAAAACTTTTGATCGATTTTTAACCCACTTGCTCGCAAGATAGCGAGCTGAAATTTTGCAGGCAGTTTCGTACCGATGATAAAAACAATGTATCAAAATTTCAGATCGATCGCATGTACCGTAATTAAATTATTGATTTTTTAGATTATTTTATTTATTCCTATGTATCATGCTATTTTTTGAGATAGAGCGTCGCGGTGCGTATTATATTGAACAACCTTTCTGTCGCGCAATAAGGTGCGTATTTTACTGACAACACTTTTTATAAACCTATTCCTGATCGGTGCGCATTATATTAAACACGTTTTACGACACAACTGCAATTTTGTATTTTTGGATGGTCTTGCGCTGCGTGTTATAATGAACATTCTTTTAGTTACGTCTCATACGTAAAGGATTTATAGTCAAAAACTTGGTTTTTTACGGGTTGTTTTTATTACTCTTTTTTTCCTTACCTATCGAGAGAATTATTTAATACTAGCGTATCACCCGTCAAAAATGACGTAAGTTTTCAAAATAAATACACATCAGATTAAAAAATAACGTAATACAGAACTTTCATTTATTTAGTTTATTTTTATTTGATTCATTTATTATCATATTGAACAATTTTATGCGGAACGTTCGAAAAGAGTTATATTTGGTGCAGTAATTTTTGGTGCGCACTATAAAACCTAACAGCATTACATCCAAGAAGCATTACATCCATTACGGGAATTATGTATGTTGATATCTTTAGCCAGGCAATTTTAAATGCTATTGCTTGTTTTAAAAAGTAAATCGTTTAGCCTTAGTCGGGTTGATGCCGTGCTCGTTAGACTCTGGATTGCAATCTTGTTTTACATTGACTTTTTGAATGAACCCAATCCTTTTTTAAATGCTTTCTGGAGAGATATGGAAGTCCCAGAGAATAAGGTTGTATGTTATATCTTCCAATATGTGTCATAAAGTTTATTAATCTATTTAGGATCAAAAACATTCATGCATAAAATTCCTTAAATTTAAACATGCTAAATTTTATGGAGTCATTATCTATGTAACTCTTGCCAGCAGTCATTTGGATTAGTTTACACATGTTATTCACTGCGTTGTCAAAAATGGAGCTGTTGTGGAGAGGTTTCTTCGTTTATGTCAATTAAACAGCACGATGGTAAAAAAAAACCTTTTCGATCTTATGTTAAGTACTCATTGACTTCATGGTATCTGTACCGCAAGGTCATAATCGTGTAATAAAGCCAGAAATATGAGTGGCATTCATTCATGCAGACGCAATGATTTCTTTTTGTAATTTTACCGAAATAGAAGGGGGGGGGGAGATGTCAACAGGGAAGGAAATGTATTATTATGTATTGGCCTTTACAAATTAATAGCGCGACATCCGAAGCATGAATTTCCCAAATTGATGGATTTCAGAGTTAAATTGGATTATATCAAATTGAAATAATTATGTGAAATTATGAACTTTAATTGAAACAGGTCTATGGTACTTCTTTATTATTATTACTACTTTAAAATTAAAACAAAAACAAAAAAACTTGGAGCTACATTCAAGCAACTCCACAAAAAATAAATAAACGAATTATTTAGGACGCACATGTCACTTGATTAGATGACTTGATAAAAAGACTTCTCCTTGTCTCATAGGAATCCTCAGGGAAGACCATCTTTCATTCGAGAATGACGAATGCGAACGTAATGACGTCATTGTTGTCCGGCACGAAAGATAAGATACCTGTGGTGAAAACAGAATAATATGACATTTTAAAATATATTTAAAAAAGATGGTAAATATGACCAAAGCCGTCACGTGTGGTTCTTTAGCCACTAGATGCATAAGTAATTATTGAAACGGAATGGCTGTACGTGTGTTTCTGGGGGTGGGATGGCCTAATTTTATTTCTGCTTTAAAAGGCAGTTTTTTTATTGCTGATATTCATCATTTTACTAATGATGGTTTTTTTTAATGTTACGCTGGAGTGAGTTTTTATTTTAAAAATCGTCACGAAAGCGTCTACGTGTGACCATAAAGAGATTAGATTCCGTACCACATTTGAGCCACTTATGGTCCCCACTGTATATACCCCAGAAGGAACCTATGAGGTCGCTTGCTTCCAAATTGTTAAGAGTGGTGATACGAAATCCCTGCTCGTCATAGGTGGCTGTGTATCTGCAAAAGGAGACACAAATAGATTCATTGTGTGTATGTGTTTCTAAAGTATTTTTCTTTTTCTAGGTCTACCGCTTGTTTAGCTTGAAACACCTTCGAAGACAGTTCTTATTGCTTCAACTTTGAAAGATGGAATCTTCGGGACTACTGAAAATAATTTGTAATAAGCATTTTAATAGTTGTTTTCTCTTTCTCTCTCTCTCTCTTTCACACACATAAACACACAAACACACTCACAAACACACCACCACACCCACTCACGCACAATCCAGCCCATTAATATATTTTTTTTAAAGATCAAACTTTGCTTGTGTTAAATCTGTTTTTTTAGCGTGTCTTCGTGTAAATTAAAGTGGCAAGTATCTAAAAACTAAACTTTCCTCCCGTTTCATTATTGTTTGTTAAATTAATTGTTGCAAAAAATAATTCACTTGTCAACCACAAATACTGATACTTTAATCATCCCATCTGACTTTGTTACAGTGAATAAAAAAATCTGCACATTCTAATTCACGCTAAAATAAATACCCTTGCGTCAATACTGCATCCCTCTATATTGAGTTCAACAAGACATCGTCACATCTATATATATATTTCAACTAAATGGCCATGTGCAAACAAGCATGACAAATGACCCTCGCTGGGGTCGACCACTGACCAATCAGTTTATTGTTGGCAAGCAAAGGTGGTTGGCGGGGGGTTATCGAGACCAACAATGCATCTTGAGTTAAGTTTCGTTGTTCCTTCACCGAATAACATGCATTTCTTAGTGTAGTGGTTATTATATCCGACTAACACGCGGAAGGTCGTAGATTCAAGCCCCAGCTAAGACATTACTTTTTAATTTTTTAAAATGTTTGTGTTTGTGCACGTTCTTTTCCCCCTTTCTTTTCGAACACGACTTCACAACACGGCTGTAAACTTTGTTTCTCGACATTGGGATATTTTCGGCGACGTGCTCTCCGTTGTGCTCAGTGACGGAAAAGTAGTCATACACTGTCCACAACAGAACTTTCCGAACATGAATACTTTGGGAGTATATGGTGGTGAGGCAGAAATTATCGCGATTTCCGAAATACGTCCCGTCAGTAGTTTGTGTCCGTTCTCCCGCCTTCCTTTTCTTGCACTAACTATTAGCAAGTCTGCGGCGTATGCTACGCCGCGGTCAAATCTAGTAATAGATATTCCGCGAGAGAAAACATAGGATAACGGGCATAAAAATTTATCTTTAAGGCTTTAATAATTTTAGTCTATACAGTTCACATACACACTAAAGATCTACAAATAGACATTTAAAAGTAAAATAAAATAGAAGAAGAGTTGAAAGATGGGCTCTGACTCTGAGACTTGAAGCTGTAGGGCAGTGACTGACCTGAAAACTTTGTTGGCGTCAGCGGCCGCGTTGAGGAAGTTTATTAACCCTGACTGCTGCAAGTTGTCGATGGTGACCTCGTGCAGGAAGTTGGGCGACATGCGCTTGTTTTCGAGACGTATGGTTACGCTGATTGGTGGGCCATACGGCCCGTGACGGGACACTGAGGGATGACATTGACCTGCCCTGTGGTGGCAGACGGGAAGAGTTCAGGGCTAAATGTCGTGATGAAATACTTTGTCACGATAACCAAAAAAAAATTAATAATAATAAATTTTTTTCCTTCAAAATTACAAACGTTTAAATTCTCTAATGGGCTACGAAAGGGACTTCATGTAAGTATTTAAAAACTGATACTTTAACCCTCTTGAGACGGAGCGTTTTCGGCATACCTGTGCCAAAAAGACGGAGCCCTTTTTTCAAGAATAAGACATACTTTGCAAAAAAAATATTTAAAAATAAACCAATAGCTTTAAACATATAAACCCATATATATTCTTGTAGGAAAATGAATGAGCTAATACAATATTTGTAAATTAAATTATAATCCCCAAAAGTATGCAAATTAGCCAACCTAATTTGCATTATTTATGTATGAACATATTTGTTGACCTGTGAATAAACATGACTTTCCTATAATATCTGTGTGAATTTCTTGATGATTAATGGATAAAATAAGTCCTGACACTTGTGTTTTGAGAAGCAAGGCCCTTTGGGGCCCTTCAGACACATCTTATACATGGTTCTGCTCACTTTTCTAACTTTAGGTAATTTTCGGTATATGCAAAATTAAAGCATTTTCTTCACTATTGTTGGGGACAGGGCATACATATCTATGACTTAGTGACTTATATTGAACTCTGTGACACTGAGAAAGTTGTAATAATACTTAATGGTGTCTAACAATGAATTAAAAGATATTTGGTGTAAAAATAAACACAAAAAACACATGTAAGGTTGATAGGCCCTACTTTTTCTAAAAAAATTCTTAGGGGTCATCTGTATCAAATTTAGAACCCCTCATACTTAACCAAAGCATCACAATAAATTATTGTCCTCAACACACTGTTTATTTAAAATCCTTCCTGATTAATTTAATCGCTTTCAGATTCACTAGAAACCAGATATAATCAAAATAAATAAAATTACTTTCATCAGGGTAACAACCAGACATTTTGGAATTTTGCGATATCACTTACAAGACAAAAAAATTTGTTTTACAAAACACACAAGAGGAAATCAACAATGAAGGCTCCCATTTTAATAACAGGAAGCACAAGAAATAAATGAAGAGTTCTGATTAGTTGATACGAACACCAGGCAAAAATTTAAGGTCCACGAATTATCAGGGCCTATCCACAGGCCCTTCGTCTTTTTCGCCCACCATACTGTAGATAGGCCGCGTCGTCTCAAGAGGGTTAAAAAATTTTTTTTAAATCTTTATTATTATTAATATTATTCGAGGTTAATTCTATGATCAAGAAGATAGAATAACTTCATACCGCTGATAAACCACACACAAAAACTCACTGAATGTTTTTGAGTATCCAGTTACTAACACTTACTTACATGGTCACACGACTTGTCATTGACGTTAACATTATCAACCCGCAGACAAGAGTCAGAGTGACGTCCCCTCGGTTCATTCTGTTTGGCCCTTGTGTTTTCTTTACACAAATCTTACTTCAGAAAAGGAATTTCTTGGAATAATCGCAATGAAAAGAGCGATTTCAATGTAAAGACTTACAGTAAATACAAATGTAATATCTGGCTGTACGTTCAGGCAGATAATTTTAAGAACGCTTTCCTTATCTTCCCCTGAGGTCTCTATATACATCAATAACGACTAATTGAAAATGTAACAGCTACAGCAAATGTTTCACCAGTGGCGAAGTTAGAGTTGGTGTCACCCGATGAGGTAAACTCAAGATGGTACATCCTCCCCACATCATCCCAAAAAATCTATTCCAACTGCCATGACGAGATTCTTCTCGTTAAATTAATTTTACAGAGTAAAAATAACAAGAACAATAATTAAAACAAATTAGTTGATTATCAGAATGTACGAGTTTTACAGAACTGTGACTACCTTAAAATATAATTTAAATAATCAATGCACACTTACTTCATTAAAAATGTAACTTTTTTGAACTTCAAAACTCCAAATCGACAGCTTTTATGGTTTCACTATGGATTGATAGTAGATCCAGTTCAGAAAATTTTGACAGCACCATGTTCGGATGGTGTTTGAGCAAAGCATGTTATTTATAAGATTTAGATTTGAAATTCTACACTCGCACAAAAGCATAGGTATAGATCGGAAGAAATGGCTTAAGACGTATTTAGAGTTTTTGAAGAAATTCCACGAAGGTCCATTTAGCTTCGAATTTATGAAACTTTATCTCACATGCCATTATGTGTTTTCTTGGCCTCGGTATTTCTTCCAAAAGCTCACTGCTGACAAATTATTATAAACAAAATTTAAGTTTTTAACAGACGCAAAGAGCTCTTCTTGATAAGCTTACTCTTGCGTTTAGGGTTCAACAGCGTAAGACGCAAACATCTTCTGTACGCTATACAAGGAGCGTCTGTAATATATACGATTTCTGTCCCTTTCTCTTTCGGTGAAACCATGATCTGGAGTTCAGAATTGAAGCGATATGTGTACCATCGAACACACTCTTGATGTTTTCTGCTGTTTCATTTCCACAAATTATCAAATTTAGCTTTTGAAAAATTAAAATGTGTATGTAACATTCACAACATTCGCCACGAAAAACGGTACAATACACCACCATAGTAATTTCTTGCCTTTGGAATCATCTTAAATTAAATTGTGAAATGTCTCGTTTCCATTTTGCACCGTGTCTTGTCACTACGCTGAAACCCTTTTCTTTGTAATGGCTTAACAAGGTTTTGAAATTTTCAAACCAAAAATTATCTGAAGTTGGTTCATTCCAGAAAGAAGCATGTGAAAAAATATTCAATTTTGTCCTCTCAATTACCAACCTAATTAGAATGACCGGAAACGTCAAATATGAAGCCAATGTAGCTTCATTGCCTCATCATTCAGATATTGATACCATTTCGCCACTTAGGGGTTATCGAGGAGTTTAACCGGCGTTACGTCATGTTCAAAACCTATTTTAAATTTCTCTATTTATTGCGTCACCTCAACTCTGACGCATCGACGTTGATCTTTTAAACATTTACATTGATTAAAGCTTTTGAAAATTTAAATGTCTCCTGTTATCCGCCTTAAAAATTTGACTAGATCAAGCAGCGTAAGGTCTGTAAATATGCAATTTTTAAAATGTTGTTTCAAGAATAGAGTTGGTGTCATCCGGTGCGGTACGCATGCCACTAGCAATGCCAATGCATTTCACTGACACGAGCGAGGTTGTTCCCACGCCGACCCCCATTTTACACGCTTTTATTTAAGTCACACTGTTTGTATGTTGTATCCATCCATCCATCCTTCCTTCAAATCTTGTAACGTAAAATTAAACCACTTCTGATGGACCTAGAGATCTCAAAATTTTACCACATATAGTCTAGATCGTGGATGACAATGTGTACCGTAATTAAATTAATGCACTTTTAGTTTTTTAGTTTGTGTCTATATATTTTCATCCAAAAACACACAAAAACATGAACATAAACTTATTGTAATCAGTTTTATTTTGCATTTCTTCACCGTTGAATCGCCTAGATTGTTCACAGTATTAATTGTGTCCAAGTTTCTAAATACTTTAGTCCAACTAGGTAATTAACTAAAAATTGACACAAATTAAATAATAACAGAATCAAGGTATTGATCAAATTAACGGCAATAACTCTTGTTTTTACAATATTTTTTTAATTAATTTTTTTTACTTTAACATTTTAAAACTTTGTGTTCGTGAGAGTTCCCAGATGTGGCAAGCTTCCCAGGATACAGCGGGGGAGACAGTATCTCTTTAGGAATTGGTAAGAGTGAACAATATGACGTCATCGTTATTCGGCACGAAAGACGAGACACCTGTGTTACAATAAATTTAAAAAATTATAATTTGGAGTTTTGAGGAGCATACAATTTTCACAATCTAGTTTACTGTCTGTGTATCACAGAGTAACATTTTTTTTTAAATGGAAAAGTGATGGTTCCAACTTACGCCTTAGTCTGAAGTATTTGTCTCTTTAGTTGGGGGCATGTCATGTTTTTTTTCTTCAGTATTTCTTTTAGTGAATATCTAGGGTTTAATCAGTGGTTATAGAAACAATTACAGATGGCTCAGTATTACTCATCAATATAAATTAAATTTTAGATACTTTTTATGTGTAACTAAAAAGTGTTTTGGTTTTTTTCTTTTCGTTTTTTTTTCCTTTCTTTTTTTAAAACATTTTTTTTTCCTTTCCAGATCAATCAGATTTAGCCACGCTATTCTGTTTATCTTTTTATGAGGGTTCATGAGATGTATGTGTCGTTAATGTGTCCTAGGGTTTCACAGTGTGTCTGAATCTTGTGTCCGGGATACAGCAAATAAAGTTAACGATAACAGTACCACATTGGAGGGGGATTCCTGTCTTAGCATCAATAAGACTCCAGTACGCGCTCTTGTCAGTGGCTTCCGGCACTTTGTTGATGGTGTTGATGAAATAGCCGAGTTTGCTGTAGTAGGTGGCCGTGTAGCTGTGAGACAGACACCAGGAGATCCATTACCACAAAAAGTTTGAGTGCGTATATGTGTTAAAAAAAATTAATGAGCTAGACCAGGGGTGTCCAAAGCCCAACTCGCGGGCCAAAACCGACCGGCGATGCAATTTTAACTGGCCCGCGGCCTCATCTTAAACAATTAATTGACTGACGAATTATTTCTATTACGTCATTATATTTATAAGATAAATCGAAATTGTGTACAGTTTGGAGTGCGTCAAAATAATGGCGAAAATCGATGACGTTTTATTTTTTTACCACGTGGAAATGGATTTTTAAAAACCCGATGAAGTTATGTGCTGTTAAATGATGAAAATTGTTGAAAATATCTGACCCGAGAAAAAGCAGGAGTTGACCAATGTTTTCCTGTCACGCAACACTGTGACTCGTAGAATGGAAAAAAAAATCTCATCTAACATTAAGAGACATAAAGAGGCAAAAGCAGAGAAATTGACTTTTCTATGATAGCCTGTGTTGAAAGACCTAATGCATCTGAAACTGCCCAACTTCTTATTTTTTTAGAGTTAACGATGACGTGTGTGAGTGAAAAATTACTTGACCTTCAGAGTCTTAAAAACCATACAAGGGGAAGACATTTATTTTCTTCCGTTAGTTCTGCTGTCAATGGCATTAAACTAACATGGAATAAAGTATCTGATTGGTAAGCAAAGCGGACTAACAACACTTGTCTGTAACAAAGTCAGCGAAGAAGCTGACAAAGATTTTAAACTTCACTGATTCATTTAAAAACAATTTATTTGTGTCAAAGATCTTTGATGTGACCATGTCATTAAGCCAGTGATAAAAAGCTATAAACTGTATTCGCTCAAAAGCCATGTTTCACCGCCAGTTTCAGCATTTTCTTCTCGGTCGAGTAATTGAAAGCAAGGTTCGTCATGCTCCAACCTACGGTATTGCTCACCCAAAGTCATGATTACCTTGTTTAGCTTAATCATCAGGGATTCTACGTTTGACATAATTTCTACGGCGGCCGTGTTGCGTGGTTCGTAACGCCCAGCCTACAAAATGAAGAACTTTGTTTTGTATTCTGTCCAGTCCTTCTAGAGCAGTTGGGCTCGCGAAGACCTGAATAGGGAGGCTGTAGTCAATGACACCCCTCACACTACCGAGATAGAGAGAGTAGTCTTGCGTCTGCGCCCCAACTCGTGCTATCCAGTTTCTTTACCAGGGACAGTTTCGTTGTGGTTTTAGCGCACAATTCACGCACATGTTTGTTCAGTTGAACCTTCTGGTCCAACTTTACTCGCAGGTACGTCGGAGTCTAATCTCATTTCATCGTTTGCCACAGATATTAAGCATCACCTCATGCTTTAGAGCATTCCTTACATTCGTGAAAATCACCATCGTCTCCGTGTTGGCCACCACGCGTCATTGGTTGGCGTACTCTTCGCTACGAACTCAGTAGTGTAGCAACGTCTTTTCCAGAACTCAATATAACCAGATCGTCAGCAAACATGGCATTTTGGCTCTCCGTGATGCCTTGTAGGTCATGTACATAGGCTAGGAACAATGTACAACTTAAGGCAGACCTTTGGGGGAGTCCTTCCTCGAGGCGTGCCTCGCAGGGATAATGCGTCACCCATGCGGGTTTTGACCGCCCAGTCCATTAGGAACGATTGTATCCAGTGATGCATATTAGCAGTGACACCTAACAGCTGTAGTTTATATAAAAGTACTCCACGCCAGATCTTATTGTATGCCTGCTTCTTATCAAAGAAAACCGCTACTGTGTGACATTTCATCTGGAGTTCGTTTATGATTGACTGTAGGTCCTTAATAAAATGTTCAATTTGCTTAAGAGTAACATTGAACATCAATAACAGGCTAGACGAGGGTGGATATTGCAAATGTCAGCTAAATAAAGCATTACAATCGAAATTATTTTTTAAAGCAAAATTTTTGCAAATTTGGTTGTAGCATGACCTACATATTTAAACTATTACATCATAAAACACCATTGAAAATTTAATTTAATAGATTTAGTACATTTTTAAGAGGAAAAAACAACAACAAAAAACATATCATTACATATTTTTTAAATCCTTTATATTAACTCGTGGTGTCTGTTTGAACCATTGTTTGCTTGCTTGCTTGATTGTCGCCAAAACTTTGGTTCGATTTTTAACTCACTTCCTCTTAAGCTAGCGATCTAAAATTTAGCAGACAGACTTGTGCCGGTGATAAAAACGAAGTATCAAAATTTCAGATCGATCGCTTGTACTGTAATTAAATTATTGAATTTTTAGATTATTTTATTTATCTCTTTGTATAATGTTAAATTTTTGAAATAGAGTGTCGCGGTGCGTATTATATTGAACGACCTTTCCTGTCGCGCAATAAGGTGCGTATTTTATTGACAACACTTTTTATAAACATATTCCTGATCGGTGCGCATTATATTAAACACGTTTTACGTGACATAACTAAAATTTTGTATTTTTGGATGGTCTTGCGCTGCGTAATATAATGAACATTCTTCTAGTTACGTCTCGTATATAAAGGATTTATAGTCAAAAACTTGTTTATTACGGGTTTTTTTTAATTTTAAATCTTTCTTCATAAAACGTCATATTCTCATGCTTATATGAAGAGCTCAAGGGAAGAAACTGCTATGTCACATTTTTGTAGTTTTGAGATATTCAAGTTTTAAAGCTCAAAATTATACAGATTTCTTATAAATAAACAAAATAGATTTGAATTTTTAATAGGGTTACAGACATAATTTTTTCATAAAACCTCACCCAGAGTATTCTATTTTTAATATTCTATCAGATACAGGGGATAACTAAAAAAATTCAAAAATGTCATAGTCGTTTCTTCCCTTGATCTCTTCATATGTTTTGAACCCTCTTTAAAGGAGCAAGCTATTTAAACTACCCGTAAAAACAAAGTTTTTTTTACTATAAATCCCTTATATATGACACATAACTAAAAGTATTGATTATTTTCAATATAATACACAACGTGCAACAAACATTTACTGACTGAACGTGACTGAACTCCCCTTGCTGTAAAAGATGGGGATGTGGTAATCGATGGCTGGAGTGAACTCCAGTGACACGTGGATGTCAAAAATAGCAGATTGCTACATGGAGATACACAGAGATAAACTAAAAATGCATTAATTTAATTACGGTACATTTGATCGATCTGAAATTTTGATACTATGCATTGTTAGGTGACAAAATTTCAGCTCGATAAGATCACTGGAAGTGGGTCATTTTTGACTTTTGTTTTTCCGACCGACCGACCAGACAGAAACAACGGTGCAGCTGATATAAGGGATTTAAAAACCAGTTATAGTGTCCACCCAGCGGGATTCCGCAGTATTTAAATATTTGAAAAACACTGACTTAAAGAAGCCATTTATATCGGCTGCGGCGTTGAGGAAGTTCACAAGCCAGGTCTGCTGCTGGTTGATGACAGACACCTCTTGATAAAAATTATGATTTTAGAGCTGACAGTGAGGGAAACAGAGTTTTTAGTTTTTAGATATGCATGGTTATCAGACTATTCACCGTGGCTTGTATACTCGCAAATGTTAATAGGTGCCTTTTGAAAATATTGCCTGTTGTTTCTGCAAAAAGTAATTCTATGAGTTCAGTGGGTACTTGTCATCAAACCATGTACACAATATAAAGATTTCAACGAAGATGCACGTAGGAACCTGCAAAGCACATTATGGCACAAAGGCTCCTCATGAAGATGTAAGCAATTTTATTTGCTTTATTGGAAGCCAAAGCAGTTTCTATGGATGAGCAGTTGGACTCATCATTTAGAAGACAAATTCAAGAAAATCGCAACAAACTGGGTCCTATCATTTCTACAATCCTATTTTTCTGCATGCATGTTTTAGCACTTCGTGGAACAGAATCAAATTCTTGTACATTATATGAACTGTTAGAGTTTCGTGTTGAATCTGGAGATGAAGTTCTTGGTAATCGTTTGTCAATTGGTTCTTGTAGTGCTGAGTATGTTTCATCGACAAAACGCCCCGGACAAAACGGCCCCGACAATTGGGCTCCGACATAACGGCCCCGACAAAACGGCCCTGGACTAATAGATGGACTAATAGTAAAACTTTACAATCAAAATTATTCGTATTTTTATTCACCTATCCAGTGTCAGGTTTAGCTAACAATAAACAATAATAATAACACCACAAAAGTGAATTTAATAGCGTTTACGCGAAATGGAACCAATAACGGTTGACAAGAAACAATATAATAACATCACAAGAAATAATTTTACGATTTTACCACTTTTTTTAAGCGTGAAAAATTTGACGAAAGCTTAAAATGATATTTTTTTGTGTTAAAAAATGTTAAACAATTTGTCTGCGGCCGTTTTGACTGGGGCCGTTTTGTCTGGGGCCGTTTTGACGGGTAACCGCTGAGTGTATCTCGGCAACTACGCAAAACACTAAAATACGAAATTTAGTGGGTCTCTCTCTGGGTGAAGACATTGTTCGTGAAGCAAATAATTCAGTTGCATTTTCTATACTTGCCGAGACAAATGACATTTCAGGAGGCATTGAGCAGATGTCACTTGGTGTTAGATTTGTCAAAGAACAAAATGGGAAAATGATGATCACAGAAGAATTTCTGGGATATGTTACAATTGTCAATAGAACAGCTGAAGGTTTATCCAACAACAACATTACTATATTCATTAAAAATTTTGATTAAATATGACAAAACTTGTTGGTCAAGGATACTAAGGATGTTCTAACAATCGTAGGTAAAGAAGGAGAAGTCCAAGCAATAATTCGAAAAAATACCCAAAAGCAGCATTTTTACATTGCAGTTCACATAAACTAAATCTTTTTGTTGGAACTATTTAAATAATGTAAATGTTGTACGAAACACAATAGGAACAATTAAGTCAATTATAGTGTTTTTCCGAGAAAGTAAGCAGCAAAGAAACCTAATTCCAAATGTTCCTTTTCTATGTGAAACTAGATGGTTACATAAAAATAAAAGCTTGCGGATTTTTGCTCAAAATGTTACAGAAATTGTTTAAACAACTTGAATATTTAGAACAATCAGTAATGTAATCAGTTATAATTGCAGATATAATTCTTTTTTATGTTTGATAAATGTAAACTGTCTTCCATGTAATAAACTTTCAGGAAATTTAGTTCAGTTTTAGTGTAACAACTTTATGACATTTTTATGACATTTTTTTTCTCAAGTGTAGCAAATGCCCCCTTGCCCCCTCTTCCCTACGCCCATGTAAGATTTTTCTATTAAAAAACATTTTTTTTAAAAAGTTAAATGATTTTGAGTTGATTACTTTTGTTTTATTTATATTTATTAAAAGCATGCCAACATGGACAGCTGTGTTAATATTATGTACTCTAAGACAGTGCTTCTCCAAATAGTGGTCCGCGGATGGTGCTGTTCCGTGGGCCATTCGCTGCCGGTATGCAGATGTTCTCAAGAAAGGACAGAAAAAATATAATTAAAATCCCTTATTAGTATATTAGCAACAATTATTACTAACCCTATAGAATATTCAACTTTTTCGTTAATAAGCACATAAAATTAAACAAATAAAATTAAATACATAACATTTAGCTACCACTTCAGTACAGTGAAAATAGTTCACCGGAGCCTGGTGCAGTGGAAAATTATGCCGGTCCACGATACTAAAAAGTTTGAGAAGCACTGCTCTAAGAAACTTAATTTCCTTGAGTATAGGTACTTTTTTGTAATATCCTTTAACACGCAATTATTTTCACACGAAATAATCTGTTATATTCAAGTATTTTGTCCACAATTCATAATCATAATTCCACATTCTTGCAGCATTAAAGGTAAGCAAGTGAATCCTTTTTAAAATTTTTGTTAAAAGAAGGAAAAATAGTGAGAATTTAATCGAATTAATTTTTTTAGTCAAAATGCCTCGTTATAGCTTTTAAGGCTTAAATAATTCTTTACTAATAATTTACTTTAATTATGAAAGTTACAAAAGTTAGCCAAATTACACTTAAATTTTGGACACGTTCAAAAGTTAGACGAAATTTAAATAAAAAATTAATAAACTGTAATAAAGATCTACAGACATTCAAATAATGAATAAACTATTTCTTTTGGTCAAGGCTTGTCTGACATATGTTGAGACCATTTTCATTCCATACAATATTAACATGTGTCATTAAAGAGTGCACGATGAAATAGCGACGACCAATGGGCGCAAACATAAGACCGCTATACCTCGTTACTAGTCCATCTTGAAACATTATCATCTATTAGAACAATCGCCTCCAATCTTCACCTGTGCTCTTTTGTCGTGTGCTATTTGATGGGTCACCGTCACGAAATTAATTAGTAAGTTACACTCAGCAGTGGCGTCACTTGCGGGGTGCGAGGGCCATGGACCGCACCGGGATGACACCATCATCTTATCTTATCTGTTTACAGACGCTCCTTCTATACAGAAGATTATTGCGTCCTACGCTTATCTATGGTTTGTGTTTAGTCCTGCATTTTTATTAGAGATTTAAATGTTGATAAAGTGTTGGTTTTCCTGGATTCTTCAGGCAACCCATTCCACGCCCGAATTCCGGACGGGAAGAAGGAAAACTTGTATGTGTTTGTTCTTGCATACGGAATATTCTCCAGTAATGAATCTGGCAGCTCTTTTTTGAATTTGTTCTAGTTTATCAATGTTTTCTTTGGTGGATGGGTCCCATACAGAAGATGCATATTCTAGTGCAGGTCTCACCAAAGTGAGGTAGCATTTTAGTTTTATATCTCTATTACATTTGTTAAAGTTCCTTTTTATAAAGCCTAAGGTTTTGTTTGATTTTTTAATAACTTCATTGACATGGGGATTCCATGATAGTTTCTCATTTATTAAGACTCCTAAGTATTTTGCATCTTTAGTTTGGGTCAGTTCTTTTTCATCACAAGGGATGAAACCAAAATGTAGAATTCTGTATGTTCCCGTTATTTTGCACCGGAAGACTCGGAGGAGTTCTATGGGTTAAGTCATGAGCAGTGTTCCCTTTAAGCTGCACGGCAACCCAGATATTTTAACAACGTCGCGCATCAGTGTCGAATACCGCATAGCACATTTAGTAAAATACGGCACACAAAATGAATGCTGTGCAACTTTACACATGAGTTGTTTTTTTTTAACTTTATATACGGACCAACGAACCTTAGAGGGAACAATGGTCGTGAGGGGGTGACACCATGAGCTACCACCCGGATGACACCAACCCTAGTGACGACTCTGGTATTCCTACTACTGAGGCCTTCAAGACTAACTAAAAACACATCTTTTCAAACTTTTCTTTCCAATTAAACAATCAAACATTTCTGTCTGGAACAGATTAAGGACATATATCGAGATACCGTGGTACCACTGTGGTTGTTTTTCTTTATCTTATCTTATCTTATCTTATCTTATCTTATCTTATCTGTTTACAGACGCTCCTTCTATACAGAAGATTATTGCGTCCTACGCTTATCTATGGTTTGTGTTTAGTCCTGCATTTTTATTAGAGATTTAAATGTTGATAAAGTGTTGGTTTTCCTGGATTCTTCAGGCAACCCATTCCACGCCCGAATTCCGGACGGGAAGAAGGAAAACTTGTATGTGTTTGTTCTTGCATACGGAATAAGAAAGGTGTTTTTATCCTTATGTCTATCTGAGGGTTGTATTAAGTTATCTTTGTGTTGTATTTCTAAATTAGAAGTAATTGCTTTATATGGTATGATTAACTTCCACTACTTACTTTTCTTGCTCTCTCTTTGGGATCTTCTTCTATTGGTTTCTCTTGATCTTCCTGTTCTTCTATCCTCTTTGTGCAGTCATTCACAACACAAGCAAAAGGTTTGAAAAATGATTTAACGACTAAATGGTGATTTCTTGGTCAAGTTTTGATATTCTTGTCACCGTAATGATTCTTGCATCGAAGCGTCTGGCACAGTAATCAGTCAGGCAAAGATCTGGGCGAGAACAAGCTCTTTATTATACAAGCAGAAAAAAGCTCTTTTGTTCGAATTTTGTTTCTAGTATTAAAAATATCATCATTGTTTTGTTGTTGGTTGGCGCGAATGTGGTCATATACAGAAGATAGCATATATCCCCACAAAACAACGTTATTTTTAGTTACATGTGAAATGTCTGTGACCTCTTGTCATCCAAGTTTTACGGACGATATCACCGTCACGGTTGAGTTACACGAGGAATTAAAAAAAACAAATAAATACAAAAAAACACTGGTTTTGGTGAGGCTTAATGATAGATCCTTTCCTCGATGCATGGTCTTTTTTTTTTTTGGGGGAGGTTATTAACCTGTTAGGGTGAAGATTTACATAATTTTCATTCCTTTCCCCTTTCTTTTTCTTTTCTTTTCTTCTTTTGATTTTTCTTTTCTCCAAATTTTAAATTTTTTGCCTCATGGAAATGAAATGGTAGGGCGTTTTAACCCAATAAATGAAAACAGGCAAATAATTGTATAACTCACCAAATTTACATAGATACTAAAAACATGATACAAACTAAAAGCACAACTTTATTTTGTAAAAAAACTGATTTAGTAGAAAGATTTACTTTTAAAAAACAACAGCTAATAAAAAGGGTTAAATTATTTTCCAGAAACATCAGAGGTCCAGAGATTTTTTATATTCAAATTTTGGGGGGTGGGTTGATAGTAACGAAAAGAATGAAAAATTATTAAAAAAAAAATAACTTAGTTAAAAAAAGAAAATATAACCCATACCTATGTTATTAAAAGTTCAAGAAAAAATATTTTTTATTTAAAAAAAACACAATAAAGTAAATAAAACCTTTTGTATTTTTTTTTTTTTATTAAAAAAAAAAACAAAATCACTCCACCACTCACCTCAATTTCCACTCCCGCACACTTCCAACTACCACACCTCACACACCACAGTCTCCAATTTGTATTTTAAAAAATGAAAAAAAAATGAAATAAATTAGCATAGGAAACATAAAAAACCCCAATTCTTCGTTATTTGCTGGGGCCATATACTGCGTTTATTATTGATGACAAATTTTACCTTTTTTAGAAAACAAAAAAAAAAAAAAAAAATAAAACCGAAAATGTAAGGGGTACTTTGGGATTATAAATCATGGCTCTATTGCTCCAACAAAACACATAGATTGCAAAAACACAAAAACATAAACAGAATGTAGGAAATTTTGCATTTTCCCATTGACATCATTTGATTTTAATAATATAATGTGCGATAAAAACACAATAATTAACCTAACCAAATCAAAGGGGGTACAAACTCAAAACTTTTGACCTTATCCTAACATCAGTAAAAATTTTTATATTTATTGCAAAAAACCAATATTGTTTAAGAAAAATATTAAAAATAATTATTAAAAAAAATTATAAACTACAATTAAAAAATTACTATATATCTTTTAAATTTATTTATTTATTAAAAAATTAATTAATATATTAAAATTTTCTTTAAATTATTACTTTTTCCTTTAAATAATTTATAAAAACCCCACTTACAACATAACAATTTTTGTTCTAGACCTCACAATAGCCAAAAATCTAACCCACTACAAAATACCACCACACACTAATGACAACGCTCAATATAACCTAGAGCAGTGGTCGAGACTGCAAAGACCTCCTACAACCAACAACAAGTACATAAAGATCCTTTGTAGGAAATAATATTCTCACATTAAGGGTAAGCGGTTGGTAAAAAACAAAAATTAAACCAACCATAAATGCGTAAACAATTGTTGTCCGGCCGTGCAACGCAAGACGAAATACCACCAAGAAATAACCCACCAATATTGATAAAACAACAGAATCCAACAAATGCCTAAATCTACCCCCACCCAAGCCAAAAGAACAAAAAAATAAAAAAAAAAAAAAAAAACACAAACTTACATGAAATCTCGACTTTTTTTTGTTTTTTTTGTCTTTTTAGTTTTTTGTTTTGTGGGGTTGTTGGGTGTTTTGGTCTGAGGGTGCTTGCTTGCTGATAAAACTACGCCCTAGCCACCCCCCAAACCATCTAAACCCCACAAAAACAACTCAAACCTCACATAAACATCACCACCAATACAACACCTAAACCCAATAACCCCCCTCCCAGCCCACCCCTCTTTACCCGAAACCACCAACCCCTCCACGCCACCGCCCCACCGCCCCGCCATCCACGCACCCCTCCCCCAACCGAAGAGTTCAGAAGTTTAATTGGGGTCTCTTCTCACTTTACTCAATGGGAAAACTTCATTGATAAAACTTCACACTATAATAATAATTAAATCGTTTCAATGAAAGAAACATAAACTTAGTCTCCTCCCTCTTCTTCTGATCTTTGTGTTTAATTATATAAATCATAAATATCAATTGTTTCAGGGGGGTGTTAAAAGAGTAATGTGCCGCAAAACAATTGGCGGTTAGCAATGGTGGTGCAGGGGTGGTGTGGGTGGTGTGGGGTGGGTGGGGGGTGGAGAGGAGGTGTGGGGTTGGGTGGTTTGGTGGGGCATGAGTGGTAGGCTAGGGGGGGGGATAAGGGGGGTTAGGGTGGGGTATAAGCGGGTGGGGCGTTTGCAACATGCCCCTGGCCGTGCCGGTCGCAACTTGCCAGGATGGTGTGGCAAATATTGTCCTTAACCTAGTCGTGTAATTAGTTTCTTAAAATGAAAATTTTAAAAGAAAGAGAGGATTTTTTTAAAAAATCGAAATAAAAGAAAAGCCAAAAAAGAAATTAATAAAAGAAATAAAGGAACTATCCAAAAGCATGTGAACGTTTTAACTGCCAA
>CALYLW010002677.1:0-35163 GCA_944989445.1 Ampullaceana balthica | reverse complement strand
GATGAAGGCGGTCAACTGGCGCCTCAAAACCAGTAGCTTCGGGTAGATGAGGCTCGTTAACCATGGTCGGTAGCTCATCTAGGAGAGGGAAACTCTTATTCTACAACTCCGCTGCCTTGCGGCTAAACCCTCATGGGAAAGGCTAGGGGAGTAAACCCCGACAGAAAATCAGGAAGTGGAGCTCCTAAGGCGGTCTTCTACTGAAACAAATTGCATTCCGGCAGCTCCTGCGACGCGAATGGTGCCAAGCTGTATCGACATTAGTCGTTCCATTGGATCCACCATTGGCGTGGAGAGGGGGGATCTGCTGTTTGGGCAGCAGCTGGTTCTCCATAGTAACACGCCCAGGCTTTATCTTTACTGGAGAGGATAATAAAGATAAATCTATCGTCTTTCGTAGACGGACAGATGCCATACATACCATACATATAATGTTTGAGTGATGTCCCTTACATGTTGAGTTCCGTTTTTTAAGATGCAGAAATAAACAACGTACACTGTAGAAGATGGCTTCATCGTCTGTTGTATCATTATAACATCGACTAAATCTACTTCAATATCAATAGCTCTATCCCACTTAATTCGAAAGGTGGCGCTGCTGTTGTGCCATCTGTCTAAAGAAATCTGGTACACGATAAAACAGCTTGAATGACCCAAAATATACAATTTTATTAGACCTCTTGACAAACTTAACAGCTCTGCCATTTTCTTCTGTCTGCGTGGAGAGAATATGTTCTCAAGTATAAATGGTATAAACCAAAGATAATCTTATACAACCCTCAGATAGACAATGTTATAAAATCACTTTTCGTATTCCATATTCAAGAACAAACACATACAAATTCGCATTCGGAAGTGTCATGGGTTGCCTGATCAAACGAGGAAACCAACACTCTATCAACATTTAAAACTCAATTAAAAATTGCCAGAAGAGACATAAACAATGGATAAAGTTTAGACTCAATATTTTTCTGCATAGAAGGAGCGTCAGTAACAGATAAAATAAGAATGATTCCAAGTATACTGTTAAGATTGCCATTTATAAGGAAGATGACATAGGTGATGAATAAATGAATGATTAAGTATATTTTACAAATACTAATGTAGACCATACTGATACCTTAGGAGCCGTCCTTAAATGACGTCATGCATCTAGGAGAGGGAGCATGGGGACACGGTGGTCGACTGGCAGGATTTGTTTCAGGGGCGTCCCTGAGTCACCCATCTCCGAATTGGTACCTAACACTAGTTAGGCGGCTGGGTAATGCGTGGAACCCTTATAGCCGTGGCCTGTGAACACTGCATCACTTGCCAACAGATCATCCGTCATGGTCTGAGGACGCAATTATCTCTGCATAGAAGGAGCGTCTGTATAGATAAGATAGATAATAGGGAGCACTTTAGTAAGATTTGTGACAAGGGGGAGGGTGTGGTAAGTAACCGTGATGTCACATAAAAAATGAGCAACTTTAAATGAAAGCGTCACTTAAATATTTGACGTTTTAAATCGCTTTGCAAGAGTTACGATATTAGACTCAAGCCTCACACTAAAATGACAATAAAATGATTTAAAACATGCTTTTTTTCAAATTGGAAATACAGCTTATTTGTAAGGGAGGGGGGGGAGGGGGAGCTTTGTGACGTCATATTTGTTAATTATTTTAGCGTGTCTAGGGTTTTTCTTTCAGATCTACTTTGTTTTTTGTTTTGTTTTTTAAAGTATTGCCTAGGTTTTTCCCCAAATTGTCACTGGCAGCCCTGATGTAATGATCAAATTTGCAAGCGAGTAAACTACTAAATAGATATAATATATTGGTACTAGATAAATTTTGCTTTCTTAAAAGTTAAAGATAGATTTTCAGTGCAATTTATTGGCTATATACAATGAATGCAGTAGTAATTATAAATTTTGGCACTTTAAGAATATGCAATTAATTTTAAAGTGGTATCTTCTGTCTAATGAATTTCTAAAATTAAAACCTACAATTTTTTGTAATAAAATATTTCAATTATTCTTAACTCATTTTGTGGCTAACCTGACTTCGTAAAGGATAAATTCACAATTAATTAAATAATATTTGTATATTCTTTTGTATTTATAATATTTTTTTATTAAAAGTTCAAATAAACAATGACATTATTGTTGAATGTTTTAAGAAAAAAAATATTTTTTTTTCAAATTAACAAATTATTTTTCTTCAGAAAGAGTTCACGTTATATTTATGATTTGCTATTATGAATTTTTTTAAGGCATGTTTTACACATATTTGTATGTAGTTTAAATTATTTTTTAAAATTGAGATCATTCATAGCTCTCTCTGCTGACCATATGATGACGTAAGGTCATATTGTAAACTCATTAGTAACCAAACACATTCCAGCTGAATTAGGCACCTTGAATATGGTGAAAACTCAGATTAAAGTGTCTAGCCTGAGTCACCAGGTAAAAGCCAGCAGAACACCATATGAGGAAGTTGTAATAGCGAAGAAAGAAATATGACTTTTGGAATATTGTGTGTATTTGTAAATAGTAGCCTAACCATAAAGATCGTTTTCAACAAATCGTTTACCCCTTTAAACATCATGACAAGATTTTTTGTAAGCAAATTTTCAGCCAGATTATTTTTTGACAAGTTATTAAATTTTACAAATACTAGGTTTTGGCGTAAAATGCGATCAAATTAATAATACCGCTAATCAAAGACCTTACCGTTCATACTTGTCTCTACTTCGATGTTGTGTATAAGTTTAGTGTAGCTTTTTGACAAACGATTATGACATATGCTATATGATCTGTAGATAAGTCAAGAGTAAAGCTCGGGGTTGCATTTTGCTGAGGAACTCACCCTCTTGCAGTCTAAGGTATGCCAGGATATTCAGGACCTAAAAGCCACCCTCTTGCATTCTAAGGTATGACAGGATATTCTGACCGTAAAAGCCACCGTCTGGCAGTCTAAGGTATGCCAGGATATTCTGACCGTAAAAGCCACCCTCTGGCAGTCTAAGATATGTCAGGATATTCTGACCGTAAAAGCCACCCTCTGGCATTCTAAGGTATGCCAGGACATTCAGGACGTAAAAGCCACCCTCTGGCAGTCTAAGGTTTGCCAGGATATTCAGGACGTAAAAGCCACCTTCTGGCAGTCTAAGGTATGCCAGAATATTCAGGACGTAAAAGCCACCCCCAGGCAGTCTAAGGTATGCCAGGATATTAAGGACGTAAAAGCAAACTTTTGCAGTCTAAGGTATGCCAGTATATTCTGACCGTAAAAGCCACCCTCTTGCAGTCTAAGGTATTTCAGGATATTCTGACCGTAAAAGCCACCCTCTTGCAGTCTAAGGTATTTCAGGATATTCTGACCGTAAAAGCCACCCTATTGCAGTCTAAGGTATGCCAGGATATTCAGAACATAAAAGCCACCCTCTGGCATTCTAAGGTATGCCAGGACATTCAGGACGTAAAAGCCACCCTCTGGCAGTCTAAGGTATGCCAGGATATTCAGGACGTAAAAGCCACCCTCTGGCAGTCTAAGGTATGCCAGGATATTCTGACCGTAAAAGCAACCCTCTTGCAATCTAAGGTATGCCAGGATATTATGACCGTAAAAGCCACCCTCTTGCAGTCTAAGGTAGTTCAGGATATTCTGACCGTAAAAGCCACCCTCTGGCAGTCTAAGGTATGCCAGGATATTCAGAACGTAAAAGCCACCCTCTGGCATTCTAAGGTATGCCAGGACATTCAGGACGTAAAAGCCACCCTCTGGCAGTCTAAGGTATGCCAGGATATTCAGGACGTAAAAGCCACCCTCTTGCAGTCTAAGGTATGCCAGGATATTAAGGACGTAAAAGCCACCCTCTGGCAGTCTAAGGTATGCCAGGATATTCAGGACGTAAAAGCCACCTAACAACTAGGAGCAAACTAGAGATAAGCCAGGAGAAAGGAGGGGGGGGCAAAGGAGAAGAAAGGACACGGCCATTGTCCGTTGACGACGGACGGGTGCCTTATATATACGTGTCTGCATTTATATATATCACATATATATGCTTTATATTCCGTGATTTTTACAATTTTGTGATATTTTATTCAGGTATAGATCCTGTAACAATGAAAGAGTTGCGGCAATTAATATTATATATAAGCAGTGACCCCGCCTAGCCTTAAGGTACGTACGTTAACGTGCGCTGAACGTTACATATATAATACACAAAAGCCAGAATTTGCAAATGAGCATGACGAATGACCCTCGCTGGGGTCGATCAATGTCTCGAGACCAAAACTGGTTCTTGCGTACACTGGCGTTGTCTCTTTACGTCATAACAGGATATTCTTAATGTAGCGGTCATCACGTCCGATTTACACTCGGAAGGTCCTGGGTTCAAGCCCAGGCGAAAACATTATTTTTCAATTTTTAAAAATTTGTGTTTGTGCCCATTCTTTTCCCCGTTTTTTGCGAAATTGGCTGACCCCGGCTAGGGTCGGCCAATACAGTTAATGGTTGGCAAGCTAGGGTAGTGAAGGGTGATGGGCTGATAGAAAATCGCATTGCGAATATCTCGAGACCAACAATGCGTCAGTGGTCACCCCGGGGACGTTCACTCGCGTTTTTTTCATTTCTTCTTGCTGTAGTTTGTGTCTGTTCTTTCCCCCTTTCTTTGCATTATCCATGAGCAAGTCTGCGGCATATGCTACGTCGTGAGGCATATCTATTGGTCAATATAATACGCATCGTACCGCGCGACAGGAAAGGTTTTTCAATAAAATACGCACCACGACACTCTAGCAAAAAAATTAACATATTACATAGAGATAAATTAAGGTAAGATAATCTAAAAAGTCATTAATTTAAATACAGTACATTTGATCGATCTGAAATTTTGATACATCATTTTATCATCGGCGCGAGTCTTCTGCAAAATTTAGATCGCTAGCTTACGAGGAAGTGGGTTAAGATCATTCCCAAGTTTTTTCGGAACTACCGCCCCCCGGCCTGCCTCAAGCAGACATCACGAGTTAATATAAAGGATTTGAAAAAGGGAGCCCATTTCTCAATTAATTATATATATATATAAAGGTGTAAGGCGTAAGCCATTTTTAAAAAAAAATTATATAAGGGAGGTCAGCAATATGTCCAGTTTTATTTGGATAGCTATATCCCTAGTGGTGGTCCTGTGACGCCCTACATCTTTTTTTAAATTGTTATAGTTTGACATAAGATATATACTCGTTCTATAGACAGTTTGTTCATATGTCGACGCGCCTCTTTTTGAATAGAAAATGATTAAAAGTGTGTAACCCGCTCGCAAGCTCACCCCCAACGAAATATTAAGACAGCGTAAACAAAATGGTACACATTTTTGTATACACAATAGGTAACAACAGGCACTATGATTGATTACTTTGTACTACCAATATTTGTCTTTGTGATATTTGTTAGGCACGAGTTACCGGTATTAAAATAAAAAAAATTGTGGTAAACACTGTCGGATTTTGAAAACACTTTTTAAGCAATGTTAGCTGTATATGTCATTAAAATAAATGAAACCGAACAGAGATTAATAACATTTAGAAGAAAAACAAAATACTAGTTGTTTTTTTTAGTTGTTATTTTCGATGATAGTTTTTTTCTCACATTTTTGTTTTTCAAAATGACCAGATTATAACTTTAACTGCATATGTTGGTATCCTGTTCTGCTAGAATGTACACACAAATTTTTAAAATATTACTTTAAAAAAAATATATTCTCATATCTTGTATGGTTGAAGTCCATCAGAGAAAACTGTTTTCCTTTATTTAACATAAATAAACCTGACTGTAACCAGACCTACTATACCAGCTCTATTTTCATATTGTGACCTGTAGGAGGCGGATAGAAAATAAACATCAAAATATCGGAAATTATTGGAATGGGGAACTCAAGAATAAGGAAGATTATCCCCTTAACCTGACAGGAAAGAAGACGCTATAGATATACGGATTAACATTCACCAACAACCAATGGGAGAAACAAAGATGAACATGGCATTCACTAGTTCAATTCGTCAACAAAATCACGATATCAATACCCAGCCCACAAAGTATGAGGAGGGAGAACGCTAGCAAATAACTTGTTACTACCAAACATAATCTACGTAGTGAGCATTTATTACTTTCCTCTAACAACCCTGGCAGGAAATGCCGAAGTACGATTTGGTTATTTATTTGCGAGTCAAATATGATTTCAATCACTGTACAGATCTTAGACAGAGTATTAGATGCAATGACGATGGTGAAAACCAAAGTACCCTTTGAAGGGCGGATTATCCGAAGCAACCGTTTCGTCCCCCCTCACTAGCGAACACTAGTGAGTGGTACCAGTTTATATCCAGGAGCGACAGTACTGATTGCAAAAAAGCCGTGACTAAATCTTACAGATAACGGGAAGTTAATAGTTTTAAAAGTATTTCTAATGAAATGCACCGATTATTAAACTCTTCGTTTAAGGTAAATACAATTCATGAACTTATAAATAACTTAATTAATGTTTACTAATATAAGTAGTTTGTTTTGTGAAAACAATCACATTATATAGGAACGAACAAAAGTGGAGCATCGGGAATGGAGTATGTACCGTATCTCATCTGTTTATGTTTACATATCAGTTACACATCTATGATTGTCATAAATTCATTATTCACTTAAAACAAAATAATATTAATAACTAGATTGTTCCGGGGCGCCGTGGCGCCTTCGGCGCCCACTTCTTTTAGGGCACCTACAGCGCCCACCTTATTCATAAGCAAAAATTAAACTTGCTGAAATGTTCACAAAGTATTTTTATAAGGGCCGTCCATAAAGTACGCCACTTTTTTTGTCAAAACCCCAAGTAACTTATCCTTGTTTGATAAATACGAAATATTAAACTTCCTGAAATGTACACAAAGTATTTTATAATTATAAATCATCAAATCCTATTTTTACATCGTTCCCTTTTTCCAAAATTAAGATATAAGCTAAAGCAATGACGTCATATAATATATTTTTTTACAGCGCGTCTTTAATTTGTAATTAATTTGCACACCTTTTGATGCACACCTTGTGTTAAATATAAGATCAACCAATGACGTCATATTAAATATTTTTACAGCGCTAATCACCACACGATTTTTTAAAACTGCTATAGACTGTTGTACATCATCAGCGTTCCACATCCAATGAGTGACTTGGGCTTTTATATTATATATAATCATAATATAACTTAAATTGGAATATTTTTCAGAACTCAAGTGCAATTTGCATAAGAAAAGAGAAATAAGAAGTATTGTTTAAGAAAAACACATGGATAAGGAAAATAATGTTTCTATTATAAAAACTTAAAAAGAAAAAAACAAATTATTTCCTTTTATACCTCAGTAACTCACGCATATCTGTCGCGATAAAAGAGATTTAGAGGAGTAACGCACCAAAGCCAAAACAAATAAATGCACATACGTTATCATTTAGATAACATAAACATATGTAAACAGTGATATAAGATTTTTAGATTAAATTAAAGAAATTAGAAAAAAAAACAGAATAAAATGAAGGCCACTTAGTTTATTTATTGTTAATCGCGAAACGGAATAATAGTAAATGACGTCACTAATTATAACCAAAGCTATGATTGTTTTGTTCGTTTTTAATGTATGAAATAAAACGCTTTTTTCTATCTTAGTATTTTTTATATGTCTATTAACTCTCTTGAAATTTACTTATTGCTACAGAGTCGTATGTATATGTCACTCAGATACGAACTTAATAAAACTTGTGAACGGCCGTTATCGTATTTTGCTTTGGAACCATGTTTTTCTCTTAAATTACATATCTTTAACTTTTCAGTAAATCAGAAACATATTTATTTTTTTCTTAAATCACCTTTTAAAACTATATCATAGTTTGTTACCCGTCCTTCGTTGAAACCATCTTAGAAGAGTGCTAATTTGAAGAAACCATTAAGTTGTTATTTTATTTTGATATTAAAAAAAAAGGTTTCCAAAACATTTTGCAATAAGTTATGTCTTTTTAAAAAAAAAGCAGTGCCAGTTAACAGTAATTTCAGTTATTCAGTATTAACTTATTACCCGTTACGATTAAGATAAAGGGCAACATACGTGTCATTTTTTTTAATGCCATTTAATCATCACTTTTGACTCTGTAAGCTCAAGAGATTATTTTTTCCTACCATTTTTTTTAATATACTGAGTTGACGTGCATCATACAAGAGAGGTAATCACGACGTCTCCAACAGACGTGGTGTGGTTAAATGTGGTACATTCCCTTGTAGGTCTTAAAAAATTAGAAATAATGACGTCATTCCTGCTATCGAATGGTTTCAAGTTTAAACTGTTCTTTTTTTTTAAAATGGTTAATGGAGTGGGGAGAAAGGGGGTTACGCATTTGTTACGATGTGTGACGCAGGGGAGGGGGTGTATAGGAAATGTGACATCGTATCAAAACGCGCTACTTTAAATGAAAGTTCAACTGAAATATTCAATTTCTTACAATTTATTTTATGTTTTACATGGCTTCATAAATCCTTTTTTATTACTATAACATTTGATACTATTTCTTCTTCTTCTTTCCTGCATATAATTATTTATAAAAATAAAGTTAAAAATTAAAAAAATATTTAAAAAAAGTAAAAATAAATTATTTTCTAGATTAATACCAAACAAATCCGTTATTCCAGCTGCCTGCCGACCAGACAGGAGTGGGTAAATATCACGAGACACAACAATTATACCTTAAACGTTAATCTACCAGACCCCAATATGCATTCTCAATTCATAAACTTCAGTTATCTTAGATATATTTCCTAATTATTCTATTTTAATAAGACTTTTGAGTAAATAAATACTTTTTTTTAAAATAAACAAATAAATACATTTTTGAAATTAACAAAATACTTTAAGGAATATATTCGTTTTGTAAACTCAGTTAAAAAATTATTGATCTTAGCATTATTTTAACTTTCGTTTGACGAGCTTATAGCTTGTTATTTTAGGTACATTTTTTATAGATACAGGTCTACTTTATAATTGTATCAAGTTTGTATTTAAAACATATATATATATATTATTGTTATATCTGCAGTCTACTTTATATTGTGTTAATTACTTAAAATTGTATACTTGTGCGTGTTTATAGAATCGTTGGAAATTGACAATGAAATCAGCAGTAATTGATAAATGAAAACGTTGCTTTATATTTTATTAAATAAATATTATTTAAATTTATGAAGATATAGAGAACAAATAACTTTAAAACTATATGAATGTATTAATAGAAATGATTTTTTTTAAAGTAAAGAACAAGGCAAAATCTTTACATTACAACGATTTCTTTGTCTTATCTGATTTGAATTAAATTTGTATTTCCTGTCATCGTGCACTAAAAAGCACCAGTAGTGATCTATGTTTATGATGTTGTACGTAAAACAAATTAATTCGCAAGATAAATGATAAGATCTTGAACAAATTTCTTTAACTTGTGTTCAATTTTTCTATATAGTCTACGAGAAACAGTATTCTTGATTTGTGTTACATAAATCTTATGTTTTACGTCACATGAAATTATACATAAAGAAATTTTTAATTTTATCAAAAAGGGGATTTTTAAAATCATTTTAAATAAAAAAATTATGGAAGCTATGAATTTAATTTAATCACTATCAAAGTATTTGATGTCTGGTTGTTTTACACGGTGACTTTCCCAGTGTTTCAAATTTGATCTTCTATTTTTATAAGTGGCTTGCCACTTAACATCGTTCCTTTAATGAGGGATACTGTGCCAATGAATAACTAGTTTTCACTTACCCCTGGTATACACAGTGCTGTATTCACCTATAAGCTAAACAAGCTATAGCGTAGGGCTTCCACTTTTTTGGGAGCCACCAAAAAGTGTTTGAATAAGTTAGTGTTACACTCTTACAGGTTTTGTGATTGGCGCAACATCTTTTTAGTTCCAAGTCATAAAAAACTCTTTAGACAATAGAACAGTTTCGATAACATGTCTTACAAAGAAACGTGTCTCAACAATTTACTTCTAAATAGACCTATCAGAAAATATCAATAATGAGGGCAGTACGGGAATAAATGTTCTTGAACGAGTTGTCGCAGACATAATTACTACGGCAGAGAGTAGTTTAACTGTCAGATGAGATGTATGTAAGCAAGTGTATACTTTACTTTGAGATTTTTAAAAATATTTCATGGATGTGTTAGATCATTTTAAAGAAAAGCTAAGGGAAAAATGATAGAAGTTGATAACAAGAAATTCAGATTTTAAAGAAGGCGTAGAAATGATGCTGAAGAAGATATTTGCAAAAACGCAAATATAGAAGAAGCCAAATAAGTGATGATGAAGATGACGATTTTGAGAACCTTGACCCAAGAGACAAGTTCAGATTCAAAACATTTGGTAAATTTATTAGAATTAAGTTTTTTACAGAGAGCATCAGTACACATTAATGCTGCAAAAATGTTTTTAATCTTTAAAAAATGAGAAGATACAGCAGAAACGATTTGTGAAGCACTTAGAGCTTTTTGCCAAAAATATCCTGAAGATGTGGGCATGGCATAATATAACATATTTCCCTTTAGTCATAATTAAGAAGGAGAGTCTTAGAATTTATGGGATCTTTTATTCCAATAATCAGACACAGACAAACAAGGAAATATGGAGAAACATTGAACAATCAATTAAAAAAATTATTGACAGAAACAAATACACAGCACAGACAATTTTTGGAAGGAGCACAATTATAAACACATATGTCATCCCCAAAACAATATATACAAGAACAATATGGGAACCACCACCAATAATTTTTAAAGAAATTAACTCACACATAACTAAATACATATTCCAAGGAACAATACACAATATCAAACATACAACACCAATACAATCTAAGCTAAATGGAGGAATAAACTTGCAAGACATACAAATAAAAATACAAGCACTCAGAATAAAATTTATAGGACAAGCCATTAAAAAAAGATCAGAAAATACATTCACACATTATTACTTAGGAATCAGAATAGGACATTTAATAGCAATTGATAACAGCACTGCACATTACATGGGTAGAAATCAATCACAATTTCATACAGCATGCATCAAAGAAATAAAAGGAAATGAAGAAGTATTACACAAAACAACCAAAAGAAATATATACACATTTAATCAAAAGACAAAGCAACACCTCTGAACAATAGAATTAAATAGAAACAATTTTATGGAATTAAAAACACTGATGATACTTTTAAAAAATACACATATCAAAGAAGTACCAAATAAAGAAAAAGAAATAACATACAGACTAATTTACAATACAACACAAGTCTCAAAACGCATCGAAATTGACAACCAAACGACAACCTATCGTAAGTTTCATTAACAGAAAAACGAATGTTATATATTAATATAGAAAATTAAATTTATAATTAAGTACGTAATATTGAAATAGACACATACACAAAAACGGACATTTAATACAAAAAATAATACTATTTATAAAATAAAACATGGCTCTTTTTAATTCGTTCCCTTTACAAATTAATAAAAGCTCAACTAATGACGTCACGTCACAATATTTTATGGCTAGAAACACATTTTGATTAATCTCGAACGCAACATATTTACTCCTATATTTTCATTTTTTAAAATCGGGAGTTACCTCGCGTAGCGTCACGCACAGACTTGACCGTGCAAATTATATTATTTAATTAGATAAAACCCATTCAGCATATTTAAAAGAAAATAAAATTTTTGACCTAATGTTGAACTCACATATACATAAAAGGGAAAATTAGCAAATTAAAAGACTATCTATTATTAAATTTGACGTGCAATGAAATTTTGTTCTATGAACGCCGCACTTAAAAGCACTGCTATCGACATACTTTATATGAGGTTGTAATTAAGACAACTAAGTGGCAAAGCTTAAATAGAATATCATATTATAATCTATAACTTCGGTTAAATATCAATTTAAATAACTAGGCGTCATAGTATTATTTATTTGCATTGCATACATTTCGTATTGCATGTAACAAAAATATTATTTATAGAAATGTTAAATTGAAAGGAAAAATAAATTGTAATATCTTAGTATTTCAAATTTTTTTTTAAAATATATATTTTTTACAACTACCATCATTTTTTAGTTTGCCTAAGAAATACAACTGTATATTTATTAATATTACAATGTACTATGTTTCACCGAGTGGCAAGCCACTTGACTTCGTTTTCTTGAATAAGTGATATAATATTAATAAACTAGTGTATCACCCGTCAAAAATGACGGAAGTTTTCAAAATACATATATTTCAGCTGAAATAGAGAAAATTTGAAAAAAATACAAATCAGAATAAAAAATATTTTAATACAGAGCTTTCATTTTTTTTTAAAATTCAAAATTAAACAATTTTATGCGGACGTTTGAAAAGAGTTATTTTGGTGAAGTAATTTGGTGCGCTGCTTTGTAAAATTAGTAGCATTACGAAAGGACGGACGATCATAAATAAGAAATTATGTACATTGATTGCGTGGATTATCCTACAACCAGTATAGACAGTTTCAAACAATATCTTATCATTAGTTCATTTTCTTTGATTGATAAGTACACATGTTCAAGAAAAAATGTTCGAAAAACGGACTTGAACAAAAATCTTTTCAACCGCAACCACACAAGATGACCATCGCTTGATTTTTCTTACAATGTTTAGTCAATGATTTCCAAATCGGGAAAACCCTCATACTATTTGAGGAGAAGTTATTATACTAGTTACAAGTAAAGGAATACGAACTGTGCTACACAAGCTAGCAACTGATATTATAAAGAAATTTCGTGGAGTAATAATACAATGAAAAGAAGAAGTAATGAATTGACTCAATATGTTGAAGATTTATTGTGTGGTAATTGAAAGTCATTTCAGTTTTCTACTCAACGTACCAGGAAACTAAGCTTTATGTTTAGCATAGTTGCGGCTCACAAAGGACGAACAAAAATGAATATAATGATTATTCGCTAAAGATTTGCAAAAAGATACTTTAAAAAATCAACATTTAATGCATTCGAGTACTTTTTTTTTAAAGAAAAAAAAATCCCTATGAGTAATATCTTATCAGTAACCACAGACGGTGTTCCAGCGATGGTAGGGCGCTGTAAGGTTGTTCTTGTATATTTAAAAACGTTAGTGCCGAATGCATGCACAGTACACTGTATCATCCATCGTCAACATACACAGTACACTGTATCATCAATCGTCAACATACACAGTATACTGTATCATTCATCGTCAACATACACAGTACACTGTATCATCCATCGTCAACATACACAGTATACTGTATCATTCATCGTCAACATACACAGTTCACTGTATCATCCATTGTCAACATACACAGTACACTGTATCATCCATCGTCAAATACACAGTACACTGTATCATCCATTGTCAACATACACAGTACACTGTATCATCCATCGTCAACATACACAGTTCACTGTATCATCCATTGTCAACATTCACAGTACACTGTATCATCCATTGTCAACATACACAGTACACTGTATCATCCATCGTCAACATACACAGTTCACTGTATCATCCATTGTCAACATTCACAGTACACTATATCATCCATCGTCAACATACACATTACACTGTATCATCCATCGTCAACATACACAGTTAGACTGTATCATCCATCGTCAACATCTGGTTGGCAAAAATTTAAGTGCAAGCCTACATAAGTCATTACAAAAAGTAATTAAAGATATCAACAAAATCAGAAGCAAATCACTATGACGACAATTTAAACAGGTTTTTTTTTCATTAGCTGTTTCATACAGAAATTCGTTGATTTTATAAGCTGTGTAAATCGGTGCTGGAGGTCTTGAAGGAAAAAAAACATGCTTTACTTTGTGGCGCATCATGGTTTTAAATTAATCAGTGAGAACGACACATTCATCCCATGGTGTTAACACACCAGTGAGAACAACACATTAATCCCATGGTTTTAACACATCAGTGAGAACAACACATTCAACCAATCTGGTGTCAGCTTCCAACATTCTTGAATAAGTTTATTCTCAAATTTAATTTATTGCTAGTGCATCTCATCGCGTCCAATGGTCCCTTAGTACTTATAAACTTGTTTACAACTATTTTTTTTTATTATTCATTGATTTCTGTACATAGCATAGCTTGTTTGTTATTGTTTTTTAATGTTATAAACTGAAATTATATTTTTTATCTTCCATTTCGAAGGCATTTAGTCGACACCTGCGTTGTTTAGTACAGTGTCAATTCAAACTGACGTATAACAATTTTATGTAACATATTGAGTATCCACTCTTGCAGACAACAAATACACGTTTATTATACAACATATTTATTAACAATAAGCTAGTGATTTTTAAGAATTATTGCATAAACCTGTGGAATGAGTTTGTTGAAATTGGACTTAGGCTTTATCTGTCGTAGTATACTCCTTACTATTCATTGACATTGTATCCCTATTTATAGGGATCCAGATCAAGTGAAATAGCACTTGACTAATTTAGATTGGTTTCCTATTGGGTAATCTGTTAGCCAGAATGATAGCGCTGGGTAATTAGTCAGGTAAGCATATCTGTTAAAGGAAATATAAACATTGTATAGTTCTTTTTAATAATTTATATATTACAATTTTAATTTTTTTTTGTCTTTCAAATGCTTTGTTTCTATACATTTTTTAAGTCAGATTGCAATAAAAAAAACTAAGCAGCACAAATTTTTAATTTTAAAGGCTTAGAATTGTAAATTATAAATAAATCAACATTTTTTGTAGCAACAAAATTCTAATCAATTAATTATCCAAAATTGGGTTAAAAAAAGCACTTTGAATTACATCGTAAAAACATATGCGGTGCTTTGTGATGCATCACTATTGGGAAAAACAATTCCCATTGCCATTTTTAAAACATGGAATAATGTGACATTTAGCTTAAGTTGCTAAATATTATATCTAAAAATAAACAACACCAGAACATAAACCACACATACATAAATTAAACTACAGAAACTAAGATAGCAGATGTTAACGATTAATAAATATTATGTAACTAGGTTGCGCTGACGCGCCGTGGCGCCTCCGGCGCCCACTTTTTTCAAATGCCCAACTAACTTATCCTTGTTTGATAAATACTTAATATTGAACATACTGAAATGTACACAAAGTATTTTATAATAGGGATTGTAGGGCGCCTACGGCGCTCACTGCAGCTGTGGGGCGCCTATGGTGCCTACCCTTTTTTGTCAAAATCCCAAGTAACTTATCATTGTTTGATAAATACGAAATATTAAACTTGCTGAAATGTACACAAAGTATTTTATAATTATAAATCATCAAATTATATTTTCACATCGTTCCCTGTTCAAAAATTAAAATATAAGCTAAAACAATGATGTCATATAATATATATTTTTTTTACAGCGTGTCTTGAATTTATAATTATTTTGCACACCTATTTGCGCGCCTTTCGATGCACGCATCGCATTAAAATATAAGCTCAAAAAATGACGTCGTAGCGTTCCACATCCTTCGAGACAGTCAGCCAGTGACTTGGACTGTTATATAAAACTATATAATTTGCAATTGTCACGCAAGTCAGTCAGTCTGTCCTGACGCTACTAATTTTAGAAAGCAGGGAAAACAAAATTACTGCACCAATGCATCAAAAGGTGTGCAAATTAAAAATGCACTGTAAAAAAATATAATATTGCGTCATTGTTTTCGCTCATATTTCAATTTTGGAAAAGGGATCAATGTAAAAATAGGATTTGATGATGGTTAATTATAAACTAAAAAATGAAACGGGCGCCACAGGCGCCCTGCAACCCCTATTATATGATTTCTGCATGTTCATTGAATACCACTGTTGTTATTGTAGATCATCAAGGTCCTTTTCTTCATTCTAAAAGATTCTATAATATTAAACATATGCACTTAAATTAGTTACACATTTTATTTATTTTTGTGAATATCTTATTAATAAATTGTTTTACAAATTTTGTTTTCAAAAACGAATTTTAATGAACGGGCTTTAGCCCCTTTTTTACACAGACCAAAAAAATATTTTTTAAAAATAAATTAAAAAAGAAACGTTTACTCGGTAACTCTTGCCTAACAAAGAGCACAAAGACAAAGATAGGTAGTACAAAGTAACATATCGTTAAAAAGTTTTTAATTTAGGCACACAAAAAAACTCAAAGAAAATTAGAAGAAAAAACAACTGGTTGGGAAGTACTTTACCCCATAGGGTAAATGTGCGATTCAATATTAAATTTGCCATTTACTAATGTCATGTCGATTGCGCGCAGCTAACGGGAAAATATGTACATTTTCTTGAGGACTTGTGGTGCCCCCCCCCCAAAAAAAAAGAGATAGGTGCCCAAAGCACGTGCCTTGTTTGTCTAATGGTTAATCCAGGCCTGTGTTTATGACAGTAACTTACTCAAACAATTTTTGGGGGCTCCCAAATAAGTGGAAGTCCTACGCTATAGCTTCTTTAGTTTATAGGTGAATACAGCACTGTGTATACCAGGGGTAAGAGAAAACTAGTAATTCATTGGCACAGTATCCCACATTAAAGGGAATGAAGATAAGTGGCAAGCCACTTTTTTTAAAATTATTTTTTTTTAATTAATTTATTTTTAAAATTTTATTAAGTGTAAAACATAGATACGCAAATCATTGTACATGTACTTCTTTTCATTGTCATTGTATTCCTTAAAATAGGGATTGAAGTTAAGTGGCCTGCCACTAATTATTTTTTTTTGCTACTTGCTTTCATGTGATCGAACTTTATTTTATAAGATTATACGAAACAGACCCTCATGTTTTTTTATGGCTTTTCTTTCATAAATGAAATGAGTTATTTATTCATTGTGTTTATAATTGTAGAGATCAAATATCGAGTGAAAAAAAGAACACTGGTCCACATTTTTTAATTAAAAAAAACAGATTTTATATGGACATTATAACAAGTTTTTATATAGTTAAAGTTTTTTTATAGTCGTTTTTTTTTGTTTTTTTTTAAAATTATGTTGATTTTATTTCTACGTTCCAGTTACCAATTATATGAAAATTTATGAATATAAAATAGCATAAAATAGAGACATGATTATGTTTTACTCGGATTTAGTGTTAACTGGTTTGTACGAAAAGCATTTGAATGTCATTGTATCCCTAATTGTAGGGATCAAAGTCAGTGGCATGCCACTTCCAGAAATATTTTTTTTAAGCTTGTTTTATTTTTTTTAAATGTATTTGAATATCCGGGGAAGTAGACTCCTAAATTCATATACATTGTATCCCTAATTACAGGGATCGAAGATAAGTGGCGTGCCACTTAGATGATGTGTGTTTTTTTTTGTTTTTTTGAATGAGTGTCATATTTTATAGGAATTCACAGATAAAACAAAATACAATTATTTGATTGTAACAAATAAAATGTACATTATATATTATTTCTTAAACATAAAAACCTTAATTATCTTCTGTTATGTTTAATATCATGTTTTGAATTGTTTGTCTTAACATGCGTTCTAGTGTTAAGTTTGTGTAACTGTGGTTATGGGACATGCCTTAAGTCTGTGATGCCCTATGTGTTTTCTGTACTGTGAAAGTATTTTTAAGCTTATAGTTTGTTGTTTCTTATTTATAGAGTCTGGTATTATGTTTAGTGTTATTGCTTTGTCTATATCTACCTTGTGTAATGTGCCTGCTTGTATGAATTGTTGGAGTGTGTTTTTAGTTTGTAAAATTGCATTACATGTGAGATATAAATGTTGTTCAGTCTCATCAGCTCCTGACCTACAGAGTGGACAGCCTATTCTTGCCCCTCTGTCTTTATAATTTCTTGATAAGACTGGAGTTGTATTGTAAATTAGACTGTATGTTATTTCTTTTTCTTTATTTGGTATTTCTTTGATATGTGTATTTTTAAAAGTTTCCTCAGTGTTGTAATTCCATAAACTTGTGTCCATTTAATTCTATTGTTCGGAGGTGTTGCTTGTCTTTTTATTAAATGTGTATATATTTCTTTGGTTGTTTTGTGTAATACTTCTTCATTACCTTTTATTACTTTGATGCATGCTGTATAAAATGGTGATTAATTTCTACCCATGTAATGTGCAGTGCTGTTATCAATTGCTATTAAATGTCCTAATCTGAAGTAATAATGAGTGAATGTATTTTCGGATTTTTTCCTGAAGGCTTGTCCTATCAATTTTATTCTGAGTGCTTGTATTTTTGTTTGTATGTCTTGCAAGTTTATTCCTCCATCTAGTTTGGATTGTATTAGTGTTGTATGTTTGATATTGTGTATTGTTATTTGGAATATGTATTTAGTTATGTGTGAGTTAATTTCTTTTAAAATTGTTGGTGGGGGTTACCATATTGTTCCTGTATATATTGTTTTGGGGATAACATTTGTGTTTATAATTGTGCTCCTTCCAAAATTTGTTCGTGCTGTGTATTTGTTCCTGTCAATAATCTTTTTAATGGATTATTTAATATTCTTCCATATTTCAGTGTTTGTCTGTGTCTGATTATTGGAATAAAAGATCCCATAAATTCTAAGACTCTCCTTCCTAATTATGCCTAAAGGGAAATCTAGTCTATCTTGCCACATACCTATTCCCATAATTTCAGATTTATTTAAATTAACTTTGGACCCGCTATCTCTTCCAAATTTTTGAAAGATTGAAATTATTTTGTAAATTGGCCTATTATTTGTGGGGAAAAAGATAGTGTCATCTGCATATGCAATGACTTTGATATCTCTGGCTCCAGGGATCACCATTCCTGTAATGTTCGCTTCCCTCCTGATTTTCTCCAGAAGTGGTTCAAATGCTAGAATATACAGATAAGGGGATAAAGTACACCCTTGTCTTACTGATCTTTTAATTGCAATGTCTGTTGACAGCATATTATTTATTATCAGATTGCTAACTGGTTTCCTGCATAAGAGTTTAACCCAATTACAAAAATACTCCCCTAATTTGTTGTTTTAATATCTTTTGAAGGTATGCACGGTCTATCCTGTCAAATGCTTCCTCCTGGTATAGTGATAATATGCATGTATGATTTTTTGTGTCATTTGCATATTGAATAATGTCTCTGATTAAATGATTGTGGTTGTTTATGTCCCTGCTTTTAATGATTGCGATTGTTGATGTCCATGCCTTTAATGATTGTGATTGTTGATGTCCCTGCCTTTAATGATTGTGATTGTTGATGTCCCTGCCTTTAATTATTGCGATTGTTGATGTCCCTGCCTTTAATGATTGTGATTGTTGACGTCCCTGCCTTTAATGATTGTGGTTGTTGATGTCCCTGCCTTTAATACTGCATTGTTGTTTGACATGAATGGGAGTATTTAAATTTGTTTTTTTATTTATTGACCAATGTTTTGGTAAGAATTTTATAATCTGTGTTGAGTAATGATATTGGCCTGTAATTTTATAATCTGTGTTGAGTAGTGATATTGGCCTGTAATTTTATAATCTGTGTTGAGTAGTGATATTGGCCTGTAATTTTATAATCTGTGTTGAGTAGTGATATTGGCATGTAATTTTATAATCTGTGTTGAGTAGTGATATTGGCCTGTAATTTTATAATCTGTGTTGAGTAGTGATATTGGCCTGTAATTTTATAATCTGTGTTGAGTAGTGATATTGGCCTGTAATTTTATAATCTGTGTTGAGTAGTGATATTGGCCTGTAATTTTATAATCTGTCTTGAGTAGTGATATTGGCCTGTAATTTTATAATCTGTGTTGAGTAGTGATATTGGCCTGTAATTTTATAATCTGTGTTGAGTAGTGATATTGGCCTGTAATTTTATAATCTGTGTTGAGTAGTGATATTTGCCTGTAATTTTATAATCTGTGTTGAGTAGTGATATTGGACTGTAATTTTATAATCTGTGTTGAGTAGTTATATTGGCCTGTAATTTTATAATCTGTGTTGAGTAGTGATATTGGCCTGTAATTTTATAATCTGTGTTGAGTAGTGATATTGGCCTGTAATTTTATAATCTGTTTGAGTAGTGATATTGGCCTGTAATTTTATAATCTGTGTTGAGTAGTGATATTGGCCTGTAATTTTACAATCTGTGTTGAGTAGTGATATTGGCCTGTAATTTTATAATCTGTGTTGAGTAGTGATATTGGCCTGTACTTGTATAATCTGTGTTGAGTAGTGATATGGGCCTGTAATTTTATAATCTTATTGAGTAATTTTATAAAGAAATCTTTACGTCTCTTGTGAGTGTGTGTGTGTCTGGATTGCCACACACGTTACTATTAGATACGCCCCACGGTGTAGCATACGCCGTAGACTCGCTCTTGGATAGTACAACGAAAGGGGGGAAAGAACGTACACAAGCTACAGCATGTAGAAATCAATGCAATGTGAGTGAACTACGGTTGGGGGTACCACACATTGTTGGCTTACACACATTAGCACTGCGCTTTTCTACCTCCCCAACCACTCTAGCTTGCCAACCATAATCTGTGATTGGCCGACCCTAGCGACGGTCTCCCATGTTCATAAAAAATTGGGAAAAGAACGGGCACAACACACATTTTACAAATTTTGTAAATAATGTTTTCAATGGGGGTTGAACCCAGGCTCTTCCGTGTGTAAGGCGGACGTGATAAGCACTAAACTAAGAATCACCTGTTATTCTATAAATGAACAGCGCAAGTGAACTAATGAAGCTTTGTTCGTCTCGAAACATGCCTCCTTTTTTTGCACCAACTTCGCTCGAATGGTCGACCCTAGACAGGATCATTCGTCAAGCTTATTTGCACATAGATAGATACTAGGGATTGGCCGGATATGCTTTTTATCTTTTGCCGGATCCGGATAGTTTTGTCCTAATATTTGCCAGATCCGGATGCCGCATCCGGATATCTCCACATTTAAGTGTAAGAGCTAAGGGGGTGTAATTTATTACTTTCTATTAAGTATTTAATACTATTTCTTAAAATATTTATTATCCAACACATTGGGGAGTATTTGGACAGTATGTGACACTGTCAACGTCAACGATGAACATTTCACATTGAAGTGAATGAACGAACTTGAACGCAGTTCAACGAACTGTGTAGTTTGTACCAAGCGACCAGTGTTGTACTGAGTGTGTAGTGTGGTGTACAAGAAGTCGTGATTTAGATCCATAATAAAATTTGTACTTTTATTCGAACGATTACAGTTTAATATGTTGTTATTTAACTTAATTTGAATTGTATGTAGTAAAGTAACATCTATATTTGTAAATTTTTAACGTAATATTTGTTTCTCGTATTGAAATTGATTGTTCTACTATATTTTGAATGAATTTGAATGATTTCATGATCAACGCTACTTACTTTGTTTATTTTGTTATATATTAATAATTTAATGTATAACTTAATTGGTTAATAACATTATTTTGTATAATTGTGATATTCACAATAAACTAAAGTTTAAAAAATATGCCACTGAATAAGAACTAACACGCGAAACAAGCAAAATTTTAATTTTTAAGTTCGCATAAATCTACCATAAGTAATTTGCTAATCCGGATAGTGGTGAAATCCCTATAACCGGCCACCCCAAATATATACCAATTAACACGAAAATCCAATCTTATCACACATTATGCATTTTTAAATGATGTTAAAGTCTTTGACTGAAACATTTTTGTAGTTTAAAAGAGAGATGAAAACGTGATGTTTTTATGATATAACTTTTTTATAAATTAAAATAAGAAAAAACTAAATAGAAATGTAAATCCTTACTCCGATTATATATAATTTATACAAAAAAGTTTTAACCATATAAATATAACTAAACTAGGAGGCACTAGGACTTTGTTACATTGACGTGGCTGCTGGATACCGAAGTCAATAGTGCGCCCGCCTCACAAGCTGAGGGCGTGGGTTCTAGCCCACGTTAAAGCCACAGTAAAAATGTTGATGAATGACTATTGCTAAAAAGTCATCCGCTTACCTGGAGAGGAGATGGGCGCCGCCAAGGTCTACCAAGCCCCGCGAAAGTTTTAATGGAAACATTAGAATCCTCTACGACCACGAGGTTACGGGACACACAATTAAAATAAAAGGAAACATTGACGTGCATCAATAGTGTTTCACATCAGCGCTTCTCCAGAAAGCACCAATGTTGATGTATTTAATATGAAGTTTTACTTGAAATAAAAATAGCTTGAAAATGTAACATGACAATATTAATATCTCTATTGATAATATCGGCAACTGATTATTCACTTTTCAACCGGGCAGTGAGTTAATAACTTGTTTCACTTAAATGTTATATTATTTTTATACTAATCTGATTTTACCAATATTATATTCAAAGAAAGAAAAGAATTGTTCGAATCAAATATATTTAAAATTATGTAAACTAGAAAATATATTTTCAATACGAAATATAAATGTTTTGTCCTTAACTTTTTATACAGCATCGACAATTATTAATGTAACTTATCAAATATCATCCAAGTGGCACGTCACTTGACTTCGATACAAATTTAATTAATCTATGAAACACAATGTTTCTCATATCAATCATACACTGCATAATTTAAAACAAACTGATATCCATGTTTGCAGAAATATTGTAATAGTTTTATTAAAGGAGTCACTTTGGTGTAAAAACAAACTTTACATTACTAGTCAGTAAGTCTTTGTGCGAATTCAAGTTTATTGTGTCGGCAGTAGGATACATCCACTCTAGATAATCTAGCATTTTATTACTTGGTAAAAGCAAAAGAACAGAGAGAACGTATGATGGGTAAAATGGTTATTATTATTCGTTTTTAGTCAACATTAACACTGAAATGTTGCCACTATTTTTCACAATATCAAATACGCAGGGAGAGAGATAATAACGAGGAGTACAAACCGGGGGGGGGGTAAGAACACAGAGAGGTGACAGTAGAAATAGAGGAAGGGGTAAACACAGAGAGGTGACAGTAAAAAGTGAGACAGGGGTGAACACAGAGATGTGACAGTAGAAAGTGAAGGAGGAGTGAAAACAGAGATGTGACAGTAGAAAGTGAAGGAGGAGTGAAAACAGAGATGTGACGGTAGAAAGTGAAGGAGGAGTGAACACAGAGATGTGACAGTAGAATTGAACAACCCCGTAAAAACAAAGGTTTTGATTATAAATTCCTTATATATGAGACATATCTAAAAGTATTGCTTATGTTCAGACGCGACAAACATTTACAGACTGAAACCGAGTGATATCCCCTGGCTTCAAAACAGGGGGAAGGGACGGGATGGGGTGGGGACACCGAGGGCTGGATTCAACGCATATATATATATACTAGCAAAATACCCGCGCTTTGCTGCGGTAAATTAGGATTTCAGTAAGCATTGAGAACCCGCGTAACACAAATTCAAACACAAATTGATTTAAAAATGGATCATGACGGATATAATACATATATTAACTTCACCGTCTTTTCTGTCTGTGTGTTGTAGTCCCACAGAAAAACAAAAACGAAAAGTTAAAAAATGACACACTTCCCGTGATCCTATCGAGCTGATAATTTAATTTTTTTCCGTCTGCTACCATTGCTGGAGGGTACTCAAAAACCGACCAAAGTTTCATGCTTCCACCTTCTCGGGAAATAGGAGAATTAGTGATTTTCAGTTTTTATATAGCTCATATAAGAAAAAAAATTACATTTCGGCCCCCGCCCCCCGTTATGTGATAATTTATATAATTGTTCCACCTGTTACCATCGCGGAATGTTATCCAACAACTACCCAAAGTTTCATGATTCTACCTTCTCGGGAAATGGGAGAATAAGGGATTTTTATTTTTTTAAAATCCAGAATAAGGAAAAAAAACGTTTTTGGGCCCCCGGCCCCCATGAGTGTTAATTTAAAAATTCTTTTACGCCAATTTTCGTCGCGAGAGGCTACTTAACAACTTCCAAAGTTTCATGCTTCTACCTACGAGGTACATCCGAGATTAGTGATGAGTCTGTTTTAATAAAAGAAGAAACTACATTTGGGCCCCCGGACCCCATTAAGTGATAATTTAAATATTGTTTTTACCTGTTACCATCGTGGAAGTGTACTTAACAACTACCCCAAGTTTCATGCTTCTACCTACACGGGAAATAGGAGAATTTGTGATTTTTAGTTTTTGTATAGCTCATATAAGGAAAAAACTTCATTTGGGCCCCCGGCCCCCAGGAAGTGATAATTTATTTTTTTTTCCTCCCGTCGCTATTGCTGGTTTTTACTCAACAACTTCCCAAAGTTTCATGCTTTTGCCTACTCGAGAAATGAGAAAATTAGTGATTTCATATTCTATATAGTCCATATAAGGAAAAAAAAGTTTTTGGGTTCCGGGCCCCCAACATTGTGAATTTTAAAATTCTTATTCGCCAATTATCGTTGAGAGAGTGTACTCAGCAAGTTCCCAAAGTTTCATGCTAATACCTACACGGGAAGTTGGAGAATTAGTGATGAGTCAGTTTTTTTATATCAGAAAAAAACTACATTTCGGCCCCCGGACCCCATTAAGTGTTATTTTAAATATTTTTTTCGCTTGTTACCATTGCTGAAGTGTGCTTATCAACTACCTAGTGTTTCATGCTTCTACATACACGGGAAATTGGAGAATTAGTGATATTTAGTTTTTATAAAGCTCATATAAGGAAAAAACTTCATTTGGGCCCCCGGCCCCCCAGGAAGTGATACTTTAATTTTTTTCCTCCCGTCGCTATTGCTGGTTTTACTCAACAACTTCCCAAAGTTTCATGCTTTTGCCTACTCGATAAATGAGAAAATTAGTGATTTCATATTCTATATAGTCCAAAGTAGGAAAAAAAGCGTTTTTGGGCCCCGGGCTCCCAACAGTGTGAATTTTAAAATTCTTATTCGCCAATTATCGTTGATAGAGTGTACTCAGCAAGTTCCCAAAGTTTCATGCTAATACCTACACGGGCAGTTGTAGAATTAGTGATGAGTCAGTTTTTTTATATAAGAAAAAAACTTAATTTGGGCCCCCGGACCCCATTAAGTGTTATTTTAAATATTGTTTTCGCTTGTTACCATCGCGGAAGTGTGCTTATCAACTACCTAGTGTTTCATGCTTCTACCTACACGGGAAATAGGAGAATTAGTTATTTTTAGTTTTTGTATAGCTCATATAAGGAAAAACCTCATTTGGGCCCCTGGCCCTCAGGAAGTGATAATTTAATTTTTTTTCCTCCCGTCGCTATCGCTGGTTTTTACTCAACAACTTCCCAAAGTTTCATGCTTTTGCCTACTTGAGAAATGAGAATATTAGTGATTTCATATTCTATATAGTCCATATAAGGAAAAAAAGCGTTTTTGGGCCCCGGGCCCCCAACAGTGTGAATTTTAAAATTCTTATTCGCCAATTATCGTTGAGAGAGTGTACTCAGCAAGTTCCTAAAGTTTCATGCAAATACCTACACTGGCAGTTGGAGAATTAGTGATGAGTCAGTTTTTTATATAAGAAAAAAACTTCATTTGGGCCCCCGGACCCCATTAAGTGTTATTTTAAATATTGTTTTCGCTTGTTACCATCGCGGAAGTGTGCTTATCAACTACCTAGTGTTTCATGCTTCTACCTACACGGGAAATAGGAGAATTAGTGATTTTTAGTTTTTGTATAGCTCATATAAGGAAAAACCTCATTTGGGCCCCTGGCCCTCAGGAAGTGATAATTTAATTTTTTTTCCTCCCGTCGCTATCGCTGGTTTTTACTAAACAACTTCCCAAAGTTTCATGCTTCTGCCTACTCGGGAAACAGGAAAATTGGTGATTTTCAAATTTTATATTGGCCATATAAGGAAAAAAAACGTTTTTGGGCCCCCGGCCCTCATGAGTATTATTTTTAAAATTATTTTACTCCAATTGTCGTCGCGAGAGGCTACTCGACAACTTCCCAAAGTTTCATGCTTCTACCTACACGGGAAGTTGGAGAATTAGTGATGAATCAGTGAGTGAGGGCTTTGCCTTTTATTAGTATAGATATACAGGGGTGGACTGGGCTGCCGGGACACCGGGAAAATTCCCGGTGGGCCGCCAGGACCGGTGATATAATAATAATTAATCTTGAAAAAAAAATGTTCTGTTTGCTGCTTTTCTGTACTACATAAATACTGTCACGAAATAAAGTCTCCCCCAAAATAAAGTCTCCCCCCGGAGAGTTTATTTTAAAACAAAGTCGCCCCCGGAGAAGCGCGCTTCGATAGCACTCTTTTTAGTAATGAAATCATAGAATGTAGAAACTCTTCATTATGTGAGAGAAGCTTTAGTTGACTTCCGGAAGGGGCGGTATCTTCTTTTGCTAGCGTTATCGCTTGATTGGCGAAGTGTTGTAGTTTTTTACGGGTTTATTTGTCATTTTAAGTGTTATTTTGCAATACTTTAAATAAAAAAAAATATTAGTACTAAGCTACAGGTAAAAATAGTTATAAACACTATACGGTCTTTTGAATATGTAAAATAACCATTCTTATCCTAAAAGATTAAGTCAGTATGACAATAGCAATGTTATATAAATCCATTTTCCTCATTTGTTTAACATTCATTACCAGTTGATGGCAATAAATGGGAAATCCTTACAGGACTGAGGCAGATGTTTAAAGAAAACCTTATACTTATTGGGCTTTAAAGTTTATAATTATTTTATTATTGTTATATTTTATTTTCTGCTTCAGTTGCATATATATAATATATGTAATATAATATTTTACAATATGATGGAATGTTTTTGATAAACTATCTTGTTTTCAGTGCAAGATTGCAAGTCTTACCGAGGGGAAGAAAAGTGCAATATACTTAAACACTTTTAAACAATAATAAAATGTCATATAAAAATTCCAGCAACAGTAAAAATCAAACAGGAGTATTTGGAGGAAGAATCTACCCTCATCTTCTAAACAGAAAAGGAATCCAAGGATTCCATTAGTTGAAAAGCTAAACAATCTCACACGAATGCCGACAAACCGTCAAATTCTTTGGAAATTTCACTTTTCTGTTTAATAGCGAGAAACGGCGACTGGATCGAATTAAAATTATGATTACGGATATAGAATTGCTCTGGAGGGAAATTCTAGACTTTCCACTATTATCCAGTGCACTCATCAGAAAGAAACTCAATCGGCGGATTGATCTATATGACAAAAACAAAAAGAAACCTTCTGATAAATTCACTGCAACACTTTCTCATTTATTTGATGTCACCAATGTTAATGGAGAGTGGAAAAGCACAGAGGATAAAGAGCTCTACCAGAGGCAAGTTAAGAGTGGAGGAAAGATTGGTTATTCAATGGTCAAACAAGCCCCTTTGGAGTCAATCCACCCAAGAAAACGAATCCGACTATCAAAAACTCAACCTCAAGCCAACTCTTCTCAATCACAACCCACACAAACACAAAAAACTGTCTCAGAATCTTCAGATTCTGAAACCTCTGCTTCTTCAGCCGAGTTGCCAACCTCTTCTTCCACGTCATCTTCTCCTGAACGCAAACCAAAATACCAAAGAGCAAGTACTACAACCGCGGGTTTACTAGTACAGAAAAACAACATTTCTACACATAAAGCACATGACGTTCTTGCAACCATTGCTGTACAGGGTCATGATGTGCTGGTTCCAAGTCAGTCTGGTGTCTGGAGACGAGTAATCTCTGAAGGACATAAAATGAAAAATAAAATTGCTCAAAAACTTCAAAGCAAAGATCCCTATTGTCTCCAGTTTGATGGTAAAAGATTGCAAGGAGAAGAGTATCAAGTAGTTCTGCTGAAAAATATGACAACCGAAATCAAACTCGGTATTCTTAAATGTGAAAGTGGTTCTGCCGCGGCCATTCACAAGGAGCTACATCAGCTAATTGATGAATACGATGCTTGGGAAAATATTGGCATGATAATCTGCGACACGACCGCAGTAAATACTGGTCGTTTGCATGGGATTGTAAAACTCATACAGGATGATGTCTTGAGCAAAGGCTTTCAGAAGCCACAATATATTGGCTGTCAGCACCATGTACTCGACCTCCTTCTGAAGCATGTCATGAATTTTCTTATTCAAGAGCCAACGAGCAAACCAGAACTCAACTATTCCTTCATTGACAAATTAACAGAAAACTATGTCTCTCTTCAAGCTGACTACCGCCTCGTTGCGACAGAGGATGTCAAAACAGGCGAGAACCCTGGATGGCGAGATGACTTTAAGTTCTTATATGAACTCTGTCAGGCTTATCGTCATTACAAAACAACTACACGTTGGCCTAGAGTCAGCTGGAAGAAACTCCCAAGTTTACACCAGGCCAGATGGAACTCACGTGCGATATATGCTGTTATCGCATTTTTTCTTATACCAGAGTGGCGCAGCATCCTTGCTCCAGCATGCGACTTCATCTGCTACGAATGGGGAAATGCTTGGTTCCATTCGCAACACTACAATAAAGCGTCCTTCAATGAACTGTTTACGTCACTCAGCAAGATGAACTGCATGAAGGCAATAAAGTGTTTAAAGACACATTGGTCAGTCGAGGAGTCATTAATTGAAATTCCCAGATCTAACCAAATTGCTGAACGTGCTGTAAAACTGATGGAGGAACTTCATGCGAAATCGAGAAAAGTTGAATTTTTAAATCTGAAGTTCATAGGAAAAAATATGTTTTAAAACATTCCTTGTACATTTTGTACTGCTCTGTATCTCATTTGTTAATAAAGGTTATTTAGTTATTAGTTAAACTCGTTTGACTATTGCTTAAAAAAAACATGTCATTTTTTGAAAGAAAAAAAAATTCACTTTTTTTTTGTAAAGGTGGGGGAACTTTTTTATACAAAATCTAAAATGCAATTGATATTCTTAAATAACACATAAAGTTTCCTCGATTTCAAGTGGTTTCATAAAAAAAAATTTTGTCATCAGTTTGTATGTATGTATGTATGTATGTATGTATGTATGTATGTATGTATGTATGTATGTATGTATGTATGTATGTATGTATGTATGTATGTATGTATGTATGTATGTATGTATGTATGTATGTATGTATGTATGTATGTATGTATGTATGTATGTATGTATGTATGTATGTATGTATGTATGTATGTATGTATGTATGTATGTATGTATGTATGTATGTATGTATGTATGTATGTATGTATGTATGTATGTATGTATGTATGTATGTATGTATGTATGTATGTATGTTTGTATGTATGTATGTATGTATGTATGTATGTATGTATGTATGTATGTATGTATGTATGTATGTATGTATGTATGTATGTATGTATGTATGTATGTATGTATGTATGTATGTATGTATGTATGTATGTATGTATGTATGTATGTATGTATGTATGTATGTATGTATGTATGTATGTATGTATGTATGTATGTATGTATGTATGTATGTATGTATGTATGTATGTATGTATGTATGTATGTATGTATGTATGTATGTATGTATGTATGTATGTATGTATGTATGTATGTATGTATGTATGTATGTATGTATGTATGTATGTATGTATGTATGTATGTATGTATGTATGTATGTATGTATGTATGTAGTATGTATGTATGTATGTATGTATGTATGTATGTATGTATGTATGTATGTATGTATGTATGTATGTATGTATGTATGTATGTATGTATGTATGTATGTATGTATGTATGTATGTATGTATGTATGTATGTATGTATGTATGTATGTATGTATGTATGTATGTATGTATGTATGTATGTATGTATGTATGTATGTATGTATGTAGTTGTATGTATGTATGTATGTATGTATGTATGTATGTATGTATGTATGTATGTATGTATGTATGTATGTATGTATGTATGTATGTATGTATGTATGTATGTATGTATGTATGTATGTATGTATGTATGTATGTATGTATGTATGTATGTATGTATGTATGTATGTATGTATGTATGTATGTATGTATGTATGTATGTATGTATGTATGTATGTATGTATGTATGTATGTATGCATGTATGCATGTATGCATGTATGTATGTTATGTATGTATGCATGTATGTTTAATATTTTGTTTAATAATTTTTTTTTAATATTTGAAAGATAAATTTTGCAATACATGTACTAGTTTTTGTAATGAAAGTATTGATCATTTTTTTAAAAAGAATCTTTTCTCACTATGCGATTTGCAATTGTAGCTTAATTGTTATCCTCGAAGTATTTTATACCTACTAAAATGAAAATAATAACCTGTAGTTGTGATTCTCTTGTGTTAATACTCTTTTTTTTATCTCCTAAAGCTTTCTAATATTTTAGAATATCTAGCAATATAAATAGTAAAATCAAAGTACCATTTAAAGACTTTGTAAAATATGTTAACGGATAGATACAATTTTCTTAATTATTTTTTCTCTTATGGACACAACTCTAGATTGGGCTGTCCAGTCCATAATGTCATAATTAGTTTAGACACTCTAGAAAGGGGGCGGTATAAATTATAGGCAGAAAATTTAATGTTAGTCATGAATATTGGAGCCAACGTCTAAATTTTTTGTAACATGTGTAAAATGCTTTGAAATTTTAATATATTCGTTGTATTTAAAACTGTTATGGCATTTAAAAATTCAAATTCATAAAGAAAAATAATACACGTGTACAGTAAAAGATAATTTCACAATCGTGATATGAGATAATCTATTCGTGCATGGTGATGTTATGAAAATAAGGTTCAATAATTGCGCTGTATTTCTGAATGTTTACAAAATAATTTAATTTTAAAAATCTATGTCTGTGTGTGTACGCAAACTTTTGACTAAATAAAAGTAACTGAAACTGAAATCACATTTATTCCGTACAAAGCATTTGTAATATCTAACACACACACACACACACACACACACATATATATATATATATATATATATATATATATATGTATATAAGCTCAATATGTCACCCCCTCACGACTAAACCCATAGTCCTCCTCCGAGTCTTCTAGTGCCAAATAACGGGAACAAACTTAATTTTAGATTTTGTTTTACCCCTTGTGATAGTGTCAGCTAGTGCAGTCAGCACCACCAGTACCCCCCCCCACCTCCATTGACGCCTCGCCTCTGCGTCTCACAATAACAATGCATAGCCCACAGAGTTTTTTTTAAAAAAGACTTTATAATCAGGTCAGAAGTTAAACAGGTCAGTGTCGTAGCCCGATTTTTGTTCCCTCCGTGCGGTTACTTAATTGGGTCACTCCCACCCTTTCCCCCCGACTCTAGATATTAAGAAACCTTCTCATCGTCTGAACACCCGACGTTGTACAAACTTACTATTTATAGTAACAACACAAACCCATGCCTATAAAGACATAATCCTTGCTTTATGAAACAAAACAACTGCCTTTTTACACCCCAAAACTGCCAGTGCGTCAATTTGTACAGCGGGAAAAAATCAAGTAATTAAGTAATTTTTCAAATTATATCACGCCCCTGAGAAGTGTCAAATGGTATCGTCCGCTCCCCCCTCTTATCTCTCTATATCTACGCCACTACCATAAATAGTATTACAGTAAACATGTGTGAATATTATGTCACGCCCCTGAGTGGTGTCAAACGGTATGGACCGCACCCCCCTCTTATCTCTCTATATCTACGCCACTACCATAAATAGTATTACATTAAACATGTGTGAATATTACAGCAATACACAAGTAAGTATTCTTTATTCTTTTGATTTTTAATGATCTCTTTGTTTTATATCGAAAGTATGATGGGGGCGAATTTATTTTGGGGGAGACAATATTTTACAGGGTAGGGGCGAAATTATTTTAATCGGGAGGAAAACATTTTCTCCCCCCGGAGGATTTGTTTTAAAACAGAGTCTCCGGGGGGAGACTCTGTATGGGGGAGGATTTATTTTGCAACACCGGCCCACTCTTTTCTGGGCCCGCGCTTTGACTAATCATTTTTACTACTTTTTACAATTTTACTTCTATTACGCAAAACTTTTTTTTATAACAACGTAACTAGAAAACTTTATATTTATTTTCTCAGGATAAAATAAGTAGAAAAATTCCGTACTAATATAAAAGCATATTATAATCATTCTAAATCCTAATGCAAAAAGTATTTTTCCTACTTTATTTTAGTAAGCATTTAAATATTCAGAACATTTTAAAAACGAGAAGGCCACTTTTAGGCTTTAACTCGCTATGGTAAGTGAAATTTTAAAAAATGTGTTAGGCTGTCTGATCATGATAAATCAAAGGGACATAATACTACATCTACTTTGGAATGGTTTGAGATGAAAAACAGGCTAACAAAACAATGACAATTGACAAGCCAAGCCAAAAAATAATAAACAGTGAAAAGGCTAGTTTGTATAGTGTATTTCAACGTCTCATGGCTATTGTCCAATTTCTCGCTCAGCTATTTCGTAGTTCAGTTGATAAATACATCAGGCAAACAATGGAAACTTTCTGGGTCTCGTGGAATCTGCAGCAAAATTTGTTTCGGTTTTGCAGGAAAATATGTGAGAATAAAATTGATGAAATTCATGATCAGTACTTCAGGAAAGCGCATTCAGAACGAACTCATTTCGTTGATGGGAAATAAGGTAAGGAAAATTATTGTAGGAAGAGTAAAATCAGCTAAATACTTTTCAGTAATACTTGATTGCACACCGTGCCAATGTCACCAAGAACAGATGTCACTGACAATGCGCTATGTAAGCCAAGGAGGTGGATATTCTGAAGTAACTCATGAGCACTTCATACGTTTTCTAGAAGTGGAAGAAAGTACTAGGCAACAACTGCTTGGTGTCTTACTATTGGAACTGAGAAAATTGGGATTAGATGTTTCTGATATCCGCGGTCAAAGATACGACAACGGTGCGAACATGATAGGCATAAGTGAGGCGTACAAGGTCGTCTTTTACAATTAAATCCCAAGGCATTTTCTTACCCTTTATACCCTTCACAGATACATCTTGCTGCTATGTTATATGGTAAAAACTTGTCCTGATGCACATGACGTTTTTTTAGTATATAATTTAACAATCTATATTTTATTTTCTGCTTCGACAAAGCGATGGGCTTTATTTTCTAAGTATGTTTGAAATATTTCTGTGAAACCACTGAAAGACAATTGGAAAGCCACGTGGAAAGCGTAAAGGTAGTGCGATATCAAGCAGGAGAAATCGATGATGCGCTTTTCAAAGTACCATAGCAAATTAGTGATCTAAAATTTTGAAGTGAAGCAGAGTCTTTGTGCAAACAACTTAAGAACTTCAATTTCATTGTTTCAAATGCTTTTTGGTACGACATATTGTCGCATTTTAATTACACCAGCAAAGAATTACAAAATATTTCTGTCGGTCGAGTAACTGAAGTTGAGAGCATGTAACATTCTTGTAAATGGTCGAAATCTTACTGCAATCGTGGTTTTGAAACAGCAATTGCATTTGCAAAAGAAATTGCCACAGACATAGAAGTTGAACCCATTTAAACCCAGTAGAAAAAGAAATAAAACAATTTACATATAAAGGAGAAGATGAAGGATTTATAGATGCACAAGAAAAAATTAGCTTGGCACAGATTTTTTTAACTAGTTTGTTGATATGCAATCATGTCAATGGACATGTAATTTGAACAAATACTAAGGCATCATGACTCGTTTCGGATTTATTTTTAAATTTCCTGAAATTACAAAACAATGATCTACTTAATTGCTGTATGAATCGTGAGAGAAGCTCACTGCCTTTGAAAGTAAGGATCTTGATGGTTTCATGCTTGCTGAAGAGTTCAATCATTGAGTTCCATAATTCCTGAGTTACCTACAACGATCCTGATAATATTTTGCAGTTTCTTTAAAAAAAAACCAACTATTCCTGTCACTTTGGCTTCCCAAAAATAAGCTTTTTCGAAATTAAAACGTATTAAAACCTTTATGGGATAAACAATGATTGAAGATCGGCCCGATGTCTTGAGTGAACTGAATAATGACACAATTATAGATCATGTAGGCCAAATGGCACCCAGCTTAAAGAAGTTGCTTATACTATAAACACCATCACAGTGAGTCCGAATAAATTGATTTATAACTTGAATTGACGCATTCTTGATATTTTATTTATAAATATAAATTAAAAATGCGATTTATCGGGGTTTTTTTGGTTATGTTATTTTATATTGTAATTTGTAAAGTGACCCATGACTTTGAAGGCCTCGGCCCTCACGTTTGGATGGAGAAAATGCACAAGGAAAATAACATTTATGAAGATAGGGCCGCTTTTTGTTTTTTTTCCCGGGCCGCTTGGACTCCCCAGTCCACCCCTGTAGATATATATATATATATATGTATATATATATATATATATACAATGAAATTTAATACTACTCCTGTGGTTGTATTAAACCGATGTTGTTTAATGTTTAAATAATGTTGGATATAGTATCCATATTTATCTTTTAATAATAATTTATAAATTACATTTTTATAAAAATATCAATAAATGTCTTATCCCTAAATCACTAGTCAGGATCTCTCCGAATTAAATTTTACTTGCTCATTCTTAGACAATCTATTTTCATTTCGAAATATAAATGTTTTGTTTTCAACTTTTAAGATACCAGAAGACCCATTCCGATATAACTTATCATCCAAGTGGCACGCCACTTGACTTAGATAATAATTTAATAAAATATGAAGGGCATTTATCTGTCTATATCTCTATGAACACGTAACATCTAAAATTTATTCTAAGATAATGATCATCAAAATAAGCACAATGTCCTGGCTACTACCAATCATACTATTTAATGGAAATACATATTCACCATAACATACATTTACGATTTGCTTCTGATTGTCTTAATATGTTTAATTACATGTTATAATGACTTATGTAATCGTGCACTTACAATTTTGGCAACTTGATATTGATTATTGACGTTACATCTTACTGTGAATGCGTTCAGCACCGACGTTTATAAATACACAAGAACACACTTGTACGCCCTACCATTATTAGAGCACCATATGTGTCTTATGATAAGATACTACTCAAAAGCATTTCTTTATT